>PVKS010005481.1:0-84764 GCA_004027875.1 Aplodontia rufa | reverse complement strand
TAAATTGCTATTAAAATAAAAAAAGACTGTGAGCATATAGATTTTAAGGGTTAACTCAGGACACTTACCAATACTTCACATTGTAGTCTACACATGCATTGGCATCTGTCCATGTACAGCTAAATATTATAGATACACACACACCTAAGACCTACTCCTACCCTCAAGCCATAGTTTTGGGTTAGAAAGTTGAAACAGTTGAAAACTGTTGCATACTGGCCAATTACTCAGTACTTTTGAAAATATACAAGGTAGAGACACAAACCACCACTAGCAATAGAATAAAGAGGGCAGTTATTGGTTAAAATGCTATAAATCTGTTCTGAAAGGAAAACAAGGCATTGTCTTTTTCCATTCTTCCCTTTCAAAACATTTCTTTGAGGCTCCATCGCCTTCATAAGGTTCATATTTTGTATCCCCTAAGAAGGAAATGTATTTCTTCCTAGCTTACAGATGGCAATTGAATGAAAAGTTTATGGAAAGCAATTATTGAAAATGGCTTGGAGCTCTGTGATCCTTAGAGAGATGTCGTCATATGCTACACAAATCATGTGCTGTGGTTATTCTACAGTTGGTCGGCTCCATATAGCAAACTCTTGCATCCTCGAAATTAAGATCTAGTTGGAGCGGGGGATGTTGAAAACTCTTTCAAATATTAGAAGCAAGCATATTTCATTTGAAACAATGTCAATTTAAATATCTTATGATTTGGGAGAAATGTGAACATAAGTATGTGAACCAACAGGCTGTATGTATACAGGGAGAAAAATTTATTTTAAGGAATTGACTCATGCAATCAGGGAAACTGGTGATTCTAAAATCTGCAGGGGACACCAGCAGATCAGAGATCCAGGGAAGTCCAACTGCACACTACAGGCAGAATTCTCTCTTTCTCCAAGGGTTTTCGTTCAAATAATTGCAAAAGGGCCACCCATATTTTGGAGGATAATCTGTTTTACTCAAATTCTCCTGAAAGAAGTGTTAATCTCCTCTAAAACATTTTTATCCAGGATCATCTACAATAACATTTGGCCAAATATCTGGATTCTGAGGTCTAGGCAAGTCAACACATTCAATTCACCATCCTGGGGTGACAGGTGGTACGGGCAAGATCCTGTTTGTTGTCTGAAATGCTAGTGCTGGAAATTATCCCTACACAAAAGTCCAGAGTCGAGTGTGGGTGGACTGGTGCTTTGCTCTGACCCCCAGGACTCCTGTGGGGGTTGGGTTTCCCTGCCTTGATTCCTTCAGGCGCTCAGGGAGAATCATCCACCTTACACCAAACTCTCCCCTTAGGGAATATCACTGCTGTGCCTTTGAGGGGAAAGTCTCTGTCCTTTTCCTTGTATGACTAAAAGTATTTTTCTGTTCTTTTCTTAACTTTATAGAGATTGGACATCAAAGGCAGGGTGTGAGGGAGACAGAAAAATCACATATGCTTGAAATATAGGAAATACTGCCTAGAATTTTTTCCCCCTAAGTTTCAGTTTACTTGTTTTCCTAAGTTTCAGTTTACTTGTTCTTAGCTGGAACTTGGGTAGATGGACAGATAAAGTAAAGGGGGAGGGAGGGAAGGCAATCCTAGTGGAGCTGCAGTCCATCCTCAGCACCGCCCCCAGCACCCTCCTTGTCAGACTGCACTCCACCCTTAACCACAATCCTCCCTAGCCCACCACCAAGTGCCTGTGGAGATCCCCTGGATCTGGGGCGCTTAACCTCTCTCTAATGCCCCTCAGGCTTTGCAGATAGTTGTTCCCTGTGAATCATTAACTACCTTCATTATCTTTCCCTCCACTGGGTTGCACAATCCTCCCACACTGAGTCACTCTTGCTTTATCCTAAGTATATATGTACATTTTGGTTAAAATCATGGACTTTGAAGTCATGAAATCTCTGTTTCAACATTTGAGTGACACGGGCCTCAGTTTGCCCATCTGTAAAACTGGGATTATTAAGTGCTTATGAAGAGTGTTCTTGGTAAGAGTAGGTGAAGCAACCCAAGGGAATCCCAGGTGCACGGTCTGATGACCCAGGAGCACTCCATGGTTGGGTGCCATCATCCCACTCACCATCCTGGTCTCCTCCATGGGATCATAATGCTCATTATTTGTGGCTGGAGCAGTGGCTCAGCGGTTTTGGCACTTGCCTGGCAAGCACGAGGACCCGAGTTCAAACCCCAGCACCACGTACACAACTAAGTGTTGGAGCAACTAAGGCCATGTGAAAAACTCAATAAAGTTGTTTCTCTCTTTCTCTGTCTCTCTCACTGTCCCTCTCTCTTTAAAAAAAAAGTTTAAAAAAATAATGCTCATTATTTGCAGAGGACAAAGACAAAGTAGGTGACCAGCTCCGGAGAAAAGTGGAGTGACTTTGTGATATGGTTTTGTTGGTCTTCAGCTATGCTGACCATGGCAAACAGAGTCGATCCCAGCCAGGTGAGAGAACGCATGGTGGGAATCAGAACACAGATGAAATGATGATTCTGGTGGCCTCTTGGTTCAATGTGGCTTGCGGATAGGTTTTGTTTGGCCAAGCAGGGTTTTTGGTTTTGTTCTTGTTTTCTTTAAAGCATCTTTTAGATAGGAGCTGTGAGCTCCCCTGGGCCACATAAATTCATTTGTTTGGCTTCCCCTACTATTCTTGAAACTATGACCCTTACTGAACATTGTAGGGAAATAGTAAATATTCCAAAACAGTAAAAATTGAACAGTTGAAAGTCCTAAACTCTTTAAACAGTAGAGATCATAGTAAAAAAACAAAACAGAACAAAAAATTAAACCCAATAAGCCCTGTCTAGGAAATAAGGTAAGAAGTGAAAACCTGATCATCTTCCTAAAGAAACATTCTCAAACTTACACTTATCTGCCTTATGTTAAGGGGCTGTGGGTATCCTAAGTTCACGGAAGTCCCTGGTAAAAGTTAAGGAGCCCTTGGACAGTGGGAGCGTGGATTCCGTCTTTCTCTCATTGAGTGGCTTCCTCCAGGGTTTCCAGGAGTGCCTCACATGTGCTCCAGCACAGATTCTGGAAGGTGCATCATAGCATTGCTATTTTTCTCTTCTCCTTCCCCAGTCCCCCTAAACAAAGGATCTAGCAAAGCTGGGCAAAACAACTTCCTTTTGGCCTCCTCACAAGTTTCATTTTCTAGATGCAGTGCCTGTTACAGCTGGCATCAGCATCTCTATGGGACAGCAACTCCGGTCACACGGGTGCCACAACTCTCTGTCAGGAGCACCACCTCCCCTGCGTGCTTCCTCTGCACACTGAGCCGTGTGCTGGTTCACCAAGGTGCTCAGGTCGTCCAGGCACTAAATCTTCACCTTATGTCTTACAGAACAGGAATAATCATCACCCAACACTGTGACTTTTATATCACATGCTGCATACACAGAGCCAGAGCATTTTCTGAGCTTCAGTGCCTTACAGAGCTCTTATTGAGTTCTCCAGTTTTTGTCAAAGTACCTCTATTCTCTAGACCTAGCTGTTTGTGTGTGATGTCAGACCCAAGAGATAGACATCGTGGCATTGGTATTGCATGACCCTCAGTCACCTAAGATTCAGCTTTTGGATCAAGTTCATCTGCCTGAATCCCTTTTCCCTCAGGATGAGCTCTTCCTTTGCAGAACTGCTCTTTGAATTAACTAGAGTTCATGTGGGCCCATTCCACCAGATCTCAAAACCTAAGTGTATATATTTACATATATATATTTAAGCACCGAAAATAAATCAAATATGAATTACTTTATAGGCTCAAAAAATAATGTGAAATAAGCTCTAAAGTTAGATACCTCAAAGAGGACCCACCCATTCTCCTTTGGGTGAGTTCTCCAGATTCAGGAAGAACTACTCGAATGGCTCGTTTTACTTACACGTGAATGTAAAGCAATCACTCAACCCTATTCTGGATGAATCTACTCAGGCTACTTGATTGACTGGGCCCTGACTCCAGCTCTGCAGGAAGATCAAGTCCTCATTTCTCTCCATGAGGCTCAGTGCTCTGCAGAGTTTGGATGTTTCAACACCTTCTGGAAAAGTGCTTTCTACTTGGGGCTCAAGAGATAGGAACATTTCAGGTCCAAGTTCTTTCATTTTGTGACTCATATTTTTAAAAACAGATTCAAGGCACTGGCAGTACCCCTTATTGAGGTGAGATGGCAAGAACAGGCTAATGAGCTTCTCTGAAATTAAAGTTTTCAAGAGAGAGCCCAAGGAAGCTGGAGAGTAGATCCATGCTGGCTTATGCGCTTGAACCCAGGGCATGGGTTGTGAGAGAAGAGGCAGATCCCAGGATGTCTTGACTGATACTGGGATCTCCTCTCACCCATGGGATGTGTGTGCATCACATGCTTTAGGGGAAGTGGCTGGCTCTGAGTGACAGGAAATGGCTGACATTAGGCACTGTATACTTTGCAGCTGGACCACTTTTGAATGTAAGCCGAATAGTAGAGTGGGTATGTCCTCTTTCCCACTGAGGAATTATGTGTCTTGCCAAAGTAGCAGCACAATGGTGAAAAGAATTTGCAGTAGAGTTTCTTGGTTTGAGCAGTGATGCTACCCTTCAGCAACAATAGAGTCAATTGGGATATTAAAATTCCCAACAGCTCCGTTATGCTAAAGATGGCACAATTGCTTAGCTTCCCAACAAGGCAAAGAGAGCTTCAATAGCTTTACACTCAGTAACAATTAATAGCAAAATTTTATAGCAAAATTATTCACCAGGGTGCAAACATAAAAACAACCTAAATGCTCATCAACTGATGAATGGAAATATACAACAGAGTATTATTCAACCTTAAAAAAGGAATGAAATTCTGATATGTGCTACAACGTGAATGAACCTTGAAAGCAAGCTAAATGAAGTCAGCTAGTCACAGAAGGACAAATATTGTATGATTCTGCTTACATGAGGCACCTAAAGTAGTTAAAGCTATAGACAGAAAGCAGAGCAGTAGCTACCAGGAGCTATGGGAGGGGAAAATAGGAAATGGCTGTTAAATGGGTACAGAGGTTCTGCTGCTGATACTGACAAAGTCCTGCACACAGATAGTGATGGTAGGAAACAATGTGAGTGTACTAATGCTGTTGAACTGTATACTTAAAAATGGTTAAAATGATAATTTTTATGTTACCCAAAATTTATCACAAGAGGAAAAAAAGAGTAAGGTATTAGATATTGGACTGATGGATACACTGCATTTATTATTACTCAGACCATATGGAAGCTAGAAATATAAGTAATTCGAATATTAACAAAATCTGACCTTATTTTCACTTGTTAAGAGAATTCTGGATTACATTAAAAAGTCTGATACCCCAAAATAAAAATACATAAATAAATGGGGCATCCTTTTATTTTGCCAAGTTTTTAATTTTTTATTTCAGATGGATCCTTATTCATCTACTTTGCTCAGCTGTCCTCAGACTCAGGTAAGATGAACATCTAAATATACCTTTGGAAAGGACTATAAAGTAGCTTCTGCAATTTGTTCTGCTAATGCTGCCATGTGGAACTTTGAGGTTCATTATATCCAAACTCAGTTCCTATTTAATGCCAGCACCAGTGCTCAATTCTCAGACTGTAATGGGTATTATCAGTCATTTTTGAGTTTGTTAAAGTGAAGTTTCTGCCTAAATAAGATTGGGGAGGAACCTCAGAATCTGCATTTTTAAGAAGTTCCCAGATGAGAATTCAAGACTACTGTGTGAGTAGCAGGTCCGCCGATCATTCCCACTCTGGGACTCCCGTGTGGGTCTTTACCTCTCACAAGAATGCAAGCTAACTCAGGGGGCTGAAATAGCACTCATTACTGTGCGTCTTTTACAGCTTCAAGCATAATGCCTTGTGCAAAAATTCAAACACAATTATATTGGTTATAATGGTTAAATTCAAATTAAAAATGTAAATAGCAAATAAGGATGGAGATGAGAAAGAAAATATTAATTAGAAAATAAAATGGATAAATTATGATTAGTCATTGATATTCTAAATGAATGGACTTTGCTAAGTAAAATAAATGAATTTTACATTTGAGTGGACAGATAATCTTGAGAAAAGAGTATCAGGGAAACACGTAGGGAAAGGTCCAGATGATAAAATTTTTATTAGGTTGACAAGTAGCATCTTTTAGAGGAATTTAATCTTCTGAATTTCATTTCAATATCTTACCACCCACAGGAAAATGGAACTAATTCTTACTGGACTAAATTAATTTCTAAGGACTCTGCATGTGGCCACCATATAATAATTTCACTTTATTTAGCATAATGCTTTGCCCTTAAGCAGCTATAAATGATTCCCTAGTATTGCTATTCTTTAGAATAAGATTATAAGGTAGACCTCAGGAAATAAATTCTATCTAGAATGTATGAAAACAGTTTATACAATGAAAACTAATCATGAGTGTAACTGATCCTTGTTGATGTTTGAAATGAATTTTATGCCAAAGAGTAGCAAGTTTGTCAATGAGAAATAATACATTGGAGTAGGTTGTGAATTTTATATTTGTACAAATTCCGATTTCATGAACAGAAAGGTACGTTTCATCTGTGGTCTTCCTGTGGTGCTAATTTTTCTGGGGTCACAACTTTTTCTTCTATTATTCAGTGGGCAGACTTCTTTCTCAACATGGGCGAGACAGTGCTTGAGATGCTTGAACTTTCCCTTGCTCTGATCTCATTAATTTCTGTAGTACATAAAGTGAAGGTTGACATTCATTTTTCCACATCAGAGTTGTCCTTCCAATTCAGCTCCCTCCACAAGCGCTCCTGACAAAAGAAAGCAAATAGAAGCCCTCATTCATCTCTGTGGGTTACCGCATGGTGAACATTCAGTCTTTTCCATCCACTGACAACAGATCTGATGAGCAGAAAGCCTCCCTCCTTCATAGGTAGTCTTGGAAATATAAATCGAATGGCAGCATTATAGCTTCTGAGTTGAATGTATAATTTAATTTATAATCTCATGCCCTTCATTTCAAGAATTGTAACAATGTGCGCTATTTCTAATATGAATTAGTTTTTTAGTTAGTTTGAGAATTGATGTGTCTTGAGCCTTTAATACATAAGGATTCTTAAACACTGGTTTCTTTAATCTCCTGGCTCTCATCTCCCTCCCTCACTGTTTGTTGAATGGCTTTGAAGTTTCTTATTCCAAATTACATGAAACATTGATTAACCTCATAGATTTATTTAAGTGCTTTTTGTTATTAGATATTTCAGAGAGACTCATTGAGGCAGAAGGGCAGAAATTCTGTAATTAATCAGGATTGCCTGCTTCTGTTGCTGCTGTCAGTGAAACGGTTCCCAGTAGGAGATTTAACAGAAAAACATTCAATTTCAAAATGGCCTGGATGCATCAAAGGGATTAAATTGTAATGCTTTTAATCCTTGCAACTCAAACAAAGAGAAAATTTTCCTGAGCAGTGAACTGCATAATGTGTTTGTGGGCCAGCAAGTGATAATTGTGGAACATGAGCTAAATGGTCAACTCTATATCTGAACCATTTGACATGAGACTGCCAGAGAGACAGACCTGTGGATTTAGCAGCTTTTAAACTCTACGGTTTGAGTAAAACTATTTTGTGTGCCATTTTGGAAAGTTCCATCAAAGATGCTACTGATGGACCTTTTGGTTAAAACTTAAGAATGGTAATGATGTGGGCTGTAGCGGTGGCTCAGCAGCTGCAGCGCTTGCCTAGCATGCACGGGTACCGGAGTTCAAACACCAGCACCACGTACACAGCGAAGTGTTGGAGCAACGAAAGTCACATGAAAAATGAAATAAAATTGATTCTCTCTCTCTCTCTCACTGTCCCTCTTTCTTAAAAAAAAAAAAAAAAGAATGGTAATAATGTGGTATATATGCCGTAGCTTCCCCACCCCAGGGCCCGTGACAGGCCTCTGCTACCACAGCACTTCTACTCATCAAGAATGCATCTGAATTCAATCTCTTTGCCATGTCTGTTCCAGGCCTTTTAATTTATTTTAATATAAGTTGTTTAATTTTTATAATCAAATTTATCAGTTTCCAAATATCTAATAGAAATTGTCAAACAGTATATAGATGGAACTCAATATATATATTTTCAATAACTTGTGTTTGTTTATTTTGGTGGCTTCTGGATATTATTTTTTAATCAAGCTTTTTGCTTTGAGAAAATTGTAGGTTCATATCCAATAATAAGAAATAAAATAGATATTCCATATAGACATTCATTTTAATACAATCAAAATAGAGAACATTTCCATCATCAATGGACCTTTCCCGTTGCCTTTACAGCCACACCCTTTTCTTACTTTCTAGGTTTCCATTTAACCCCTGGCAACCAATAATCTGCTCTATATTCCTACAATTTTGTTATTCTGAGAATGTTATATAATAGAAGCCCCCATTAATGGCTTTGCTTTCCAAGGTTTCAGTTATGCTTGGTCAACCATGATTCAAAAATATTAAATAAAAATCTCACAATAAACTTTTAATTATGTGCTGCGCTGTTCTGTGATTAACTATTGTGTCATCCCGCTCCATCCCGTGCAAGGCATAAATCACTCTTCATCCGGCGAGTCCATGCAGTAAGCGCTGCTTGCTGTTAGCTACTTGAGTCACCCTCTTGATTATCAGATCAACTACAGAGGAATTGTAGGCTCCTTTCCCAGTAACCCTTATTTTACTTAGTGCTGGCCCTGTAGAGCAAGAATAACAGATATGGGTGATTCTGATCTGAAGAGGAGAAGCCATAAAGGACTTCCTTTAAGTGAAAAGATAAAAATTCTCCACCTAATAAGGAGAGAATAAAATCACATAGTGTAGTTGCTAAGATCTATCATAAGAGTGAATATTGAGTGAAATTATAAAGAACAACAACAAAAAATCCATGCTAGCTTTGCTGTCACACCTCAAACTGCAAAATTTATGTGCAGAATGTGTGATAAGTGCTTCCTTGAAACAGAAAAGGTATTGAGCTCTATGCTGTGCCCCATGCCTGTAATCCCAGCGCGATCCAGGAGGCTGAGGCAGAAGGAGTCCAAGTTTGAAGCCAGTCCTGGCAATTTAGTAAGACCCTTTCTCAAAATAAAATATAGCAAGGTCTGGGGATTAGCTCAGTGGTAGAGGGCTCCTGGGTTCAATCTTCACTATTGTAAATTTTAAAAAATAGGATAAAGACATTAAAATTTTGATGCGAGACATGAACAGAAAACATATTCCAATTAATGGCCATGTATTGTGCCAGAAAGTGTTAAGACTATATGAAGCCTTTAGCAAGGGGTTCCTTGAAACGAATGACACCAAGCCTTTTCTGCAAGTGAGAGATGGTTACACAGATTCAGGAATAGCTTCGAACTGAAAAGTACAAAAATTGCTAGACAAGGCTGTGTCTGCCAATAAGGAAGCTATACCCTATTTCCAGCAAAACTGAAGTTTTTTTTTAAGGACATCACACTATGGAACTCATAGGGGTCAATGACCCACATTCATATAATCATTATTACTGCATATTTTTATAGTCATTCTATTTCATTATTATTGTTACCAAGTTCTTAGTGCACCTGATTTATAAATTAAACTTTGTAATATGTATGTGTGTACAGGGAAAAAATAATATGTAGGGTTTGGTGTTATTCACACTTTCAGGCATCCATTGGTGGTGGTCTTGGTGTACATCCTGTGTGGATAAGGGTAGACTATGGTGTAAATGGATTCCTGCAACAAGTAACCTGACTGATTTTTTTTTACTTGGCATGGTTCTCTGGATAGTTCATCAAGACTGTTTTGTAAAGCAATAGTTTGTTGGTTTTTATTGCTAAGTAATGTTCCATGGTATGGATGTACTACCATTTATTTAATCTGGGTTGCTTCCAATTTGGGATTATTATTAATAAAATTTGAATAGGGAAAGATTGTCTTTGCTCTATAAATAAAATTTGTGTATAGGGTTTTGTATGACCATAACATAATTCCATGTTTTTCTGGGAGGAAAATGTGGCCAGTTTCTGGGTTACAGGGTTGATAATTACATGTTTAATATTTTAAGAAACTACCAATCTGTTTTGCAGAGTGGCTATACATTTTACATTCCTAACAGCAATATATAAGCAATCCATTTTCTCCATAACCTTTCTAGCATTTAATGTTATTGTCATTCTGAGAGATGTCTAGTGATATCTCATTGTGATTTTAATTCTTATTTATTTCCTTAGTGATTAATAATGCTGATTTTTTTTTCATATACATATTTCCAGCTGAGTCACCCCTCCACCCCCTAGAACTGGTTTTAATTCATGGATAAAATGTATGTATTCTCTCTCTCTCTCATATAATTCATGGATAAAATGTATGTATTCTCTCTCTCTCTCATACACACACACACACACACACACACAGAGAATAGAATTTTTCAGTAGAAACATCCAGGCTTAAAGATTTGTTTTCTTGGAAATCTTAAAATTATAAATTGTTTCTTTTTTCTTTAATTGATTTACTGATGTGTTGATATTTGAAATAATTATTGGTATTTTAGGACCTATGTATGCTATTGTATTTTATTTTCTGTTTATTATTTCTGCTTTCTTTTTCTTGCCTTCCTGTTTCAGAATTATATTTATCCCTAGTGTTTTTCATTGGATCTCTTTTTATAACTTTAAAACACTCTTCTTAAGTGTCTATGTATTCCATTGTATATGCACAACTTATCATCAGAATCACTGATATTATCATTTTACCAGCTTGGGTGAAGCATAAGAATATCACCTCTATTTACATTCTTTTATCCTCCTGTATTGCCACATAATTGGTTCAATATTTCTTCTGTACTCATTTAGAAACACAATGGACAATGCTATAACTTTTGATTCAAACACAGAGCTTATTTAGAAAACTCAAATGGAGGAAGAAAGATTATTTTCTAGTCATGTTTTTGCTTATCATGTTCTTTCCTTCTCCTTGATGTTCCAGAGCTCTTTTAGTGTTTCCTTTTTTACCTAGACAACTCTTTAGCTCTATATCCAGGGTTGATTTGCTAGCAACAAACTCTCAGATTCCCTTCATCTGAAAATATCTTGATTTCCCCTTCTTTGATGAAAGAATGTTCACTGAATTCAATTCTGGATTGACAAATTTTATGTTGTGCCTCTTTCTGATCTTTATGGTTTCTGATCAAAAGGAGGAGGAGAAGGAGAAGAGGAAGAGGAAGGAGAAGAGGAAAGGAAAGAAGGAGAAGGGGAAGGAGAAAGAGGGAGAAGAGGGAGGAGGTGGAAGAGGAAGAAGGGGGGAGGAGATGGTGAAGAAGAAAGAGGAGAAACCCTTTGTTATTTGGATTGTTCTCCCCATAGATCAAGTGTTTTTCTATGGATTTTATCTTTATCTTCAGTTTCCAAAGTTGATCGTCACATGTCTTAAAGTGACTTCCTTTTTTTTTTTTAAGCTCCTAGATGTATCAGATCTGAGATCAGATTTTAGAACTTTTCAGTCTTTTTTACTTCAAATATTGTTAAGCACCACCCTCTTTATCCTGTCCTTCCACAATTCCAGTGACAAAATTGTCAGATATTTTGTTTAGTTCCATAGGTCCAGGAGGCCTGATATCTTTTTCTCTCTGTCCCTCTCTTTCACTTTTTACCCTCTCAGTTGCTCAGGCTGTGTTATTTCTATTATTCTGTCTTGCGCTTTACTGTTTTTTCCCCTCTGTTCGCTCCTGTACTTTTTGAGCCCATCTACTAAGCTTCTTCCAGTTATATTTTTCAGTTCTTTTACATTTGGTTCTTCTTTATCTCTTTGCTTTCTTTGCTGAGACTTTCTATTTCTTTACTGAGGCTTTCTAGTTTTTCATTTGTTTGGAGTATGTTTGTAGTTGATCAAAGGAGAATTTTATCACAGGTATTTAAAAATATTTGTTAGAAAATTCTAATATCTGAGTCTCTTGTGGTGGGATCTATTGAGTATCTCCCTTATTTCATCTGAAACCTTCTTGGTTATTGGTATAAAATGGTTTTTCATTGAAACCAAGTAATTTTCAGAATTATAAGACTGTGAATCTTATGTAAAACTGCTTTTGCTGTCTTTTTCTGATACTGTACCAGCAGGGAAATCCCAATTCATTGCTGTCAGGTGGAAATAAAAATCCGGGTTTCTCACTTAACTTTTTTTTTCAACTGGGGCTCCACATTACTGCCAGATGAGAGGGTGATTGCTGTTCATGAGGTCTTGTTAGCTCTGGATGATGGTGAAAGACTTGCCTCACCACAGTAGCTGCTCTGATGTCCCCTGGATGGCCAGAGGAACACTTCATTATTGCAGGTGAAGGTGGAAGTCCAGGCTCCCGTGAAGTCTGTATAGATAGTTCATGGGCTTTCATCCCATTACCCACCAGAATGGAGGAAGTACCCAGGTTCTTGTTTAGCTTTTCCTAACACCAACCTGGTGGACATATTGAGATGCATGTTAAGAGGAGGGTCCTAGGAAGGTAGAGTAATGCCTTGTTATAGCCTCAGGATGGTGGAAGTCTTGGCTACCACTTGGCCTTTGTGGACATGGATAGGGTGTTGCCACAGTTTTATTCTCTGATGTTTGACATTGAACACAGCTGACATTATATAAAAATTTCTTTTTTATTCAGATTTGTTTTCCTGGTCTTCTAATTAGAGAAAGCAAAACTGTGGGGATACTTTTTTCCCTCCACACTTATGGACATTTCAAGATTTTTGCCTGTTTCAGCTTCCAGTCTGGTATATGTTAAGCAAAAAGAAAGTCCAGGGACTCCCTGCTGTGCTGCTCCTTGGGTTCTGATTTTGACAGCCAGTTTACCTTCTCTTCTCTACCGTTCAGAATTTTGTCTTTGTTTTTATATATAGGGTTCACGTTTTTCTAGTTGTACTAGTTGTGCTCCATATTCACAGAAATAGAAGTCCAGATTAATCCTTTATTCCCAAGCAAAGCTAAGAAAATATCCTGAGGTATTTTATTAGAAGCAAAGTAATCAATAGGAATAGAATCTGAGAATGCCCAGTGGCCATAAATAACTTTTGGAATTAACTTACATATCAAAATCATGTTAGGAAAGTTACTACTATATTAGAAAATGGGAACATCTAGTTTTCCCCTAAAACAAAAGATGCATCATCACCCCTTGCCTGCTCATCTGTCTGTGCTTTTGTTCACTGATTCTAACACAAATCCCAGGTGTATTTAGTATTTCCTTGTTTCAGTTTTTATAGAGGTCCATTGCGCATTCATGTACCCCTTATGATTCTTGCCCTATGTGAACTGAGGGTCATAATACACAATATTACTCTTCCACCAGTATTTGCATTTTTAAAACTGGATACCATAAAAAAGAGAGTATTCAGCCAAAGAATGGGCTTCCTACCATTTTTTCACCCAACATCACTATGATAAATTTTCTGAGAAGGGAAAATAGATTTCCCACAATTCTATGAATTGCAAGAAATTGGTAATTGCCTCACAATCCATATTTAAAACTATTTCTATATGGTGATGTAAAATTTGTTTTTCAAAGCTCTTTATTTCTGTGTACATTGATGCGAACTTTCTATGTGAAAAGAATGTGTGTAAAAAAGCGAGGGCATTAAATTCTACTTGATCGAACAACAACAACAACAAATACCAGCCTGGAGCATAAAAAGAAAGGTAGATTATTCAGGGCATCATAGAGGTCTAGCTTTTTCTAGCTGGGTAGAAGCCCAGCATAGTAATTAAGAGTGTGGCTCTAAGTTCAGTGAGGTCTGGGTCAGACCTCTACCTTGACTTTTATTAGAGGTGTGGCTTAATGACTTTCTAAGCTTCATTTTCTTACTTAATAGACCTAGTAATATTAATTCTCTCATGTGAGATAGTTTATGTAAATTACCTGTGTTTTAAACATGGCACAGACTCAGTGAGTGCCAGATATTAAGAGTTAAAATGTTTGAATTAATCATATAGTTTTCCCCTATTAAGAATATATGCATTTCCATAGTCTAGCAATAGTAAATTGAGTTGCTATGAACATAGATATTGCTGTGTCACTATATTGTGCTGATTCTAAATCCTCTGGAAAGATACCCAGGAGTGGTATGGTGGGCTCATCCCTAGTTTTTTGAGGATTCTCCACACTGCTTTCCAGAGGGGCTGTACCAGTCTGCAGCTCCACCAACAGATATCCCTCACTGGATGAATGGATCCAAAAACTGTGGTACATTTATACCATGGAATTTTTCACAGCAATTAGAAACAATGATATTGCAGCCTTTGAAGGTAAATGGATGGCTATGGAAGAAATTAAGCTGAGTAAAATCAGCTTATCCCAGGGAACCAAGGGTAGAATGACTCCACTCATCTGTGGAGGCTGGATCTAGACCCTGGCCAGTGAGAAAGGTGGTCTATTATCATGTGTTAAATCCAGATAAGGTGTAATGTTATACAACATAATAGAGATATTGTGGGAAGGAGAAGGGAGGGATAAGGGTGGGTAATTGGGGGGCACTCCTGGGGGTAATTCTAATATCCAGAATCTATACGCATTTTATATTATTTTGTTAAAATTGTGTATGGTTGTTTAATAATAAATTTCTCAATAAAAAAAGAATATATATGTTTCTCTGCTGACAGGACATTAGTGATGTGTCCTTTTTCTGGGAAAAAAAAATGCTGCGCAAGAGCGAAAGGTTAGGAGCCTGAGGTGATGTGAGAGAAGCTTCTGATCCTTTTGCATGGGAACCAAACTCATCCACTGTGCTCCTCTCACTCTTTCTGAAGGTTGACTTCAAATACACGCATCCTTTAAATTTGGAAAGTTTTGGACTGCCGTAGATAGTATGTCATTCTTCTCTTTCTTTCTTTCTTTTTTTAAAGATAGAAGGACTGTGAGAGAGAAGGAGACAGGGAGAGAGAGAGAGAGAGAGAGAGAATCAATTTTTATTGTGTTTTTCACATGGCTTTCGTTGCTCTGACACTTAGTTGTGTGCATGGTGTTGGGATTTGTACCCGCGTACTTGCTCACACCAGGCAAGTGCTGTAACTGCTGAGCCACCGCTCCAGCCCCCTTTCTTTTCTTTCTTAATCATATCATCACTGTTTTAAACTGCTATGAAATGAGAGATGTGTAGTGAAGCCTTGATCGAAACTGACAATGGGAGAAGAGTCCAAAATAGTCAGTGTAAAGTGCACCTTAATGGCAAGAATTTTCCTATAATCCTGTAATCACAAGCAAATTTGTCAAATGTTAGTCATGTATGAATTATTTGGAAATAATTAGGGTTTATTGCTTTAGCCACACCTGGCACTTACAGGAAAAGATGTGCCTGAGTCCTAATGTCTCCATTGCCAAATTCTTGATATCAGATAAACTTAGTCATAGCCTCAGCAAACTGGGTTAATCTGGGCTCTAAGGAGAGCAACCTTGCTGTTCCATTCAAATCTAGCAATGTGATAAAATTGAAAGCAGCGTTCTGAGTACGTGTAGGGCCTATAATGTCCATAAGGAGGAAGGCTGGGGTATCCTCCTCCTGGGCTTTGAGTAAAGGTAAGGGGTGCATGAGCCCCATCTACAAGAAACCCTCCAAATTAGGTTGTCCTGAGATGAGTCTCTGATTCATTAGGTGTCCATCATTTCTATAATCGGGTATTCTGTAAATGTCAGTTGCTGAACTCAGCATAACATATAGTATTTAGAAGATACCAAATATTTGTTGAATAGAATAAAATGAAGTTGAGTTAAGTGGGAAAGAAACTAAGCCCTATTTTTATGAAAGAAGAGGAAAAGGAAGGATTCATCATTTTTGAGAACTGTGTGCTAAGAAGCATGTAGGACAGTTGGCCTGATAATATGTTATGGCAAGTGCAGGGGTGCTTATCATCAGCCCAGGCCTGGACCACTTCCTTAGGGAATTTCCAAGGCTCCAGTAATATGATTATTTTACTTTTTCTAGGAAGGGAAAAAGAAACAAAAGGCAGGGCTTTTGAAGAAGGAAATAGAATATCACTGAGTATGTTATGTAGCCAATACATACTCATCAGTTTACACAGATTCTCACTTCACTCCTCAGCATCCCTAAGCTTTGAATTAAAATGTTACTCCATTAGCACCATGGCTCAAGAGCTTATCAATGTCTGATGAAATAATGTCATTTTAAAAAGAATTTGCATTTTATTAGTGACCAATGAATGATGTATAGGTGTGAGGCCATAAACTCTCACTGGGCTATCTATGTATCTATCTATGTATCATCTATCTATCATCATTATGTATCATCTATCTACCAACATTATTGATTTTGCCATCTTACCTTATGAAGGAAACTGTGGCATATTATACTGACTTGAAGTAGACACTGGTTTTATATACTTCACCTTATCTTCATTACCCTGGCTACTTTTTTCATTTTCCTTTCTACATCTCCAGGTATTTTTCTGTGGCTGATACTGGCACACTCTGAGTATCGATCTTATGCTATTGTACTGTAAAACATCAATTTGAGCTTAGTTTTCCCTTTTGAACCCACCTGTTATTATGATGGTAGCTGGCCACTTTTGTCAGTGTAAGCTATAAACTCTAGCAGAGATGTAATTTATAGTAGTATACGTCAGTTTCATCTTCTTATAACTTTGTATAAGGCTACCAGCATTTAAATGCTTAATTTGATTATTTATAGCCTGTAAAGGCTTAGGAGGATACCTCATCTAAGATTCCAGACCTGCAAACTTACACCACTTTCAAGCACACATTTGTAGACCTGGGAAGCGACTCTCTTGCAGGGTTCTGGCTCCTCAGGGACTGACCACCTGTGAAGCACCACTGAGGGGAGGGAGGGAGATGCACGATTTGCATGATTCTTTTTTTTTTTTTTTCCTGTGCTCCTTCTTTGGAATTACTTATGAGCCCTGCTGATTGGGGTGTATTGCCTGTTTTTATAAAGCCTCAGTCTTCTCCAGAAGATGAGATCTTGCTTTCCAGACATCATTTTATTCTGCCTGGTCTCCCTAGTATCTAGAATAGGCCTGCTGCCTACTGTCCAAGAGCTCAATAAAATGTGGAAAGAAAGAAGGAAGGAGAAAAAGAAGGAAGGAAGGAAGGAAGGCAGGCAGGCAATTTGCCAATTTTTTTAGGAAATAATAAGATAATGTTTACCTTTTGGAAACAATGAAGGCATGGGAAACTGTCACATGTTTACATACCTCTGGTCCAACTCATCATTTATTTTTTCTGTTTCTCATAGATGAGGTTTTTCAGACCCTTTTTCATCCCCAGTGTACCTCTTGATTGATTATATTTACTTAAAATGTAACACCCAGGTCTGACTAGTCTGATGAGTGTCCTGGATGCTTGTCTGTGTTCTTCTGCCTTCCTGCTACCTGTCGCACTATCAAGATACCCAGAAACTCAGTTCAAGTTCATCTCAGCCAAATGAACCTTCTTCCTTCTTTGATGATGCATCTACTCCAAATTGCATAGCTGGTCTACTGTGAGAAGCTAGTTAGAAGGGAACTCAGGCATACTCTGCGTTTCCCTGTCACCTGTGAAAAATATGCCCAAGACGTGTCCCACAAGTAGCCAGCTTCACCTTTGCTCTCCCTGAGGTCTCTAAAGTGCTGGACCTATCTGCCTTAAGCCAACAATGCCTTCCCCCGACCTCCAGGGCATTCCTCTCCTGTAGCACTGTCCCTGAGAGAAAGGAGAGAGAGAAATGATATAATTTTTTTTTCTGTCAGAGTCTGATGTATATCTACTTACTCTCATTACTTATTACTGAGCTTATTTAAATCTGTATCTTTGGTTTCAAGAGTTTGTTGTTGGGGTTGGGGATTTAGCTCAGTGGCAGAGCTCTTGCCTAGCACGCGCAAGGCCCTGAGTTCAGTCCTCAACCCTGAAAAAAAAAAAGTTTGTTGTTGTTTACTCATTTGAACTGTCCAAGATTGAGTGATGGATTCTTTAATTCCAACATCATGTTTCTATTGAATTCTCTTTGCATTTCTAATAGTCCTTGATTTATATATTTTCATCTTGACTCTTTAGCTTGTAGTTTTGTGACTATTCTGTATTTCATATAAATTGTTCCCTTGTTGATATAAAATGTGCTTCATTGTCTTTTTGCTGTTTTTATTTATTTTTTTGACCTTGATTTTCTAATTTCTGTTGCATGAACACTGGAAATATTTCCTGTAAAGTTGAGTGCAGTTCTTTCTAATTTTTTTCCTCACATTGTGATTATTATTCCTAATAGGAAAGTTTAAACAATTTCCATTTTTTGTTGGAATACTTCCAAATCATTTGAAATTATGGATAAATAATAATTCAATTATGGGTAAAGTTTATGGGCTGACAGTCCTTTAAAATGAAAAAAACAAAACAAAACAAAACCAGACTTTCAAAATATATAAAGGTGTTCAAACTCACAAATCAGAAGGGATGCATAAATCAAAATAGCATTTAGCAGCATTTTTAACCTATCAAATTGGCAGTCCTTATGATAATAACTGGAATTTGTCTCTTTAGAAACAAATAGTATGTTGAGGGATAACGAGATATATATCAAAAACTATGAAACTGTATATCATGTTTTTTCTAGAAAATTTATAAATTTCTAAAGAAAAATAATTGTTTTAGAAAATAAAAATATGGAGTCGGGCGGGCGGCGGCGCGCTGTGGAGAGAGAAAATGACAGTCCAGTGGATGGCAGTTGCATCCTTTCTTTATGCGGAAATAGGACTCATTTTAATCTTCTACCTACCTTTTATTCCTCCTCAGAGATGGCAGAAGATTTTTTCATTTAATGTCTGGGGTAAAATTGCAACATTTTGGCACAAGGCTTTTCTGACCATTATAGTCCTGTTGATTGTTCTGTTTTTAGTGATTGACATATTCTTACTATGTTATGGAACCAATCTGAGGAATGACAAAGATGAAACTGCCATTATGATAGAGGACATTTGTAAAAGAACATCTAAGAGACTACTTTATATAACTATGCAAATAAATTTGAAAATCTAGGTAGAATGGGTAATTATGTAGAAAAGTATAATTTACCAAGAGGATACCAATAGATATAGAAAATTCAAGCAGCCCAGTTTCCATAGAAATATACAAGGTAATCAAAAAGAACTGCTACTCCAGAAAAGCATAAAACAAGAAAGAAATTCTACCACTTTCAAAAAATTGATAGTACCAATGTTGCCCAAACTGTTCCAGAATTTAGAGAAAGATAGCTAGAAAAAAGTTGGCTCTAAAATTGAAAATAAACCAGAACAAATGAACCAAATAGTATATCAGATTGATAAAGACAAGGATTTTTTGAAGTAGCTCATACTTTAAGAACAAAAAGGATTGCAGTGAATTCTGAAGCTTCATTTAGTAGTTTTATTGTTAGTAATTTAAAAAAAGATTTGATGTGTATTACAGCATAGAGCAAATAAGTATGTTAATGGTATTAGAAACTTAAGATTTTTGACAATAGAAATGGCATACAAATGTCAAGTCAGTAATTTGAGTTCTTAACTTGGGGAGTTGATTACTGTTTGTGTTTTGTTTTGGAGTAAGGGAAATGTGAAACTAGATAAGGGTAATGGTTGAGTGGTTGCACAGTATGGTGAACATACTAAATGCCACTGAATTGTTTACATTAAAGTAATTGATTTTATGTTATGAATTTCACTCCAATAAATTGGAACAATTTCTTAAAAAATTTCAATTTCTGGTATTGGTGGCAGCATTAACTTGTATTAGACCACCCTTCTGGTGATCAAAATTATAAACCATGGATAAATTATGACAAAAGCAAGTATTTAAAGACCTAGTAAAGCAACCAAAAGCAGACAGAAAATGAAGGGGAAGTCAGTCCTTGAAAGAAAAAATAACACTGGGTATGATCACCTTCTATTTCAACCATTTCCCAATCTATGTTGCCTGGACAGCTGCAACTCAAGCAGAAAGCTACTGTTAAAGTGTCAAGAGAAGCTAAAAATTAAGGGAGGGTGCCCAAGAAAGAAAAGAACCCCACAGAGGAAAGCTCAATATCTACATATACGCTCCCTTTAAGTCCTTGATTAACTTGGAACCACAGATACACATGGAAGATTTCAAAGAACTCATGGGAAAAATAACAGCTGGAAAGCAACAAGAATAAACAGAAGTTTTGGCTGCTGCCCACCCAGTAGAGACAGTCTGAAGCTTGAGACCTGTTTTAGAAGGGCTTAATAAAGACCTTGAGCCTTTCCAATAATATCACAGAAGAGCTGCTACTTAAGAATAGAGACTGTACTGTAAACTAAAAATTCAACCAAATAGGCCTCCTAAAAAGTGTAAAAATCAAGGTGTAAAATATACATGATCTTTGAAGGGCACATGAATACATTCTATTTACCAAGTATACTATTCTCATCCATAAAACAAGTCTTAATAAATACAAAGGATTGAAATCATGTGAAGGATATAAAATAGAAATCAATGACAAATATCTGGAAAATTACATGTTTGGAAATTGGTAAGACCCTTATCAGTAACCCTTGGGTCAAAGAAATCACAAAGAAAATTAGAAAATATTTTTACTGAATAACATGAAACATTGTGGGATGCAACTAAAATATTCCTTAGAGAAAAATAACTTTGTGTACTTGAGGAAAAAAGGTTTAAAATTAGTGATCTTAGTTTCCACTTTAAAAATACTCATTTTTTTAAAATTATCAGATTAGGAATTAGAAGGAAATTTCCTCATTTTTTTTTAAAGAGAACAGAGAGAGAATATCAATTTTTATGAGTTTTTCACATGGCATTTGTTGCTCTGACACTTAATTATGTATGTGGGCACTGGGATTTGAACCCGTGTACTTGCGCATGCCAGGCAAGCGCCGTAACCGCCGAGCCACTGCTACAGCCCGAAATTTCCTCATTTTGATGAAGCTAACCTACCAAAAAACCTTGAACTAGCTTCCCCCATAAGCTTGAGAGCAAAGCAGGGATATTGATTTTTAACTGCTTTTATTCAGTCAAATAGTAGATATACCCTAACCAGAATAAGAAGTCAGGAAAATAAATTTACAAAGAAAGATTAAAAGTCTTTAATTGAAGATATTGTGATTGTTTTGATAGAAATTCTTAAATTATCTACAAGAAAGCTAGATCAAACAAATGAATATAATATAGAAAAATTATTTCTATACTATAAACTATAAGCAATAAGAAAATTAAATTTTTAAAAATTCCTTTTATACGTACACCAAGAAGCCTAAAAATCTTAGAAGTAAGTCTTATAAAAGATGTATAAGGGGCTGGAGCAGTGGCTCAGCTGTTGCAGCGCTTGCCTGGCATGTGCAAGTTCTTGAGTTCAAGCCCCAGTGCCACATAAACAACGAAGTATCTGAGGAATGAAGAGCACATGAAAAACTAAATGAAAATTCTCTCTCCCTCTTTCTCTCTCTCTCCCTCTGTCCCCTCTTTCTTTAAAAAAAAAAAAAAGATGTGTAAGGGTTCTACTCTAAGAACTACCAGAACATTGTTGGAAGTAATTAAAGAAAAACCAAATAAATTGAGATACTCATTAGTTGGAAGACCCAATGTTATTAAAACATCTTTCTTCCAAAATGGATGTTTGATTCTAGACAGTTCCAGTCAAAATTCAAACAGACATTTTTGTAGACCCTGACCTATTGGTTCCGAAATTTATGTGGACAAGCAAAGAACTCCTAACAGATAAAAATCTTTAAAAAGATGAACAGAATTAGAGGACTAATTACAAAGGGAAACACGAAACTTTTACATTAGAGAAATACGGTGGTTACTATCTGTGATGAGATGTGTCAGCTTGTTCTACCATACTGCCTAGATATTTGGTCAGACATGATTCTGGATATTTCTATTAAAGTGTGTTTTGGATAAGATTAACATTGAAATAAGTGCACTTTGAGTAAAACAAATCCTACCTTCCATAATGTGGGTGGGCATTATCCAATCAATTGAAGGCCTTAATTGACCAAAGACTAGCCTCCTGAGCAAGAAGGAATTCTTTAGGCTGCCTTTAGACTCAAACTGCAACTCTTTCCTGGGTTTCCAGCCTACCAATCTAACCTGCATTATTTTGAGCTTCAGAAGATTCCATAATCATATAAGCCAGTTCCCTAAAATCGGTCTCTCTTCCCCAACCCTTCCCATCTCTCATCTTTGTCTCTTTCTCCCCTCTTGACCCCACCATACCCTATTGACTGTTTTCTAGAAAACCCCAATTAATATACCATCTTAACCAGGTTATCAAATTTAACACCAAAAAGTATAAGACAAGCTGACGCTGCACTAAACTATGAAGAATTCTTGCCAAAAGCATTAAATTGATCCAATCAAGAATATACGCAACTTAAGTATTATACATCCAAAACCTAGAGAGATGTAACCATGTGATGAATGTCTATTATGTAATTCTCAACATGAAAAAATCTACAAAACACATCTGGAGGACATATAAAAAACCAAATAATGCAATTTAAAAATGAGTGAAGGACTTAAATAGTCATTTCTCCAAAGATGATATACAGATGGTCAATAAGCACATTAAAAGGTGCTCAGCATTACTAACCATCAAGAAATGTCACTTAACACCCACTAGGATATCTGCCTTCAAAAAGACAGATAATAATGAGTGTTGCTAAGGATGAGAAAATTGGAGTTATCTTACACTGCCTATGGGAATGTAAAGTGATACAGCTGCTTTGGAAAACATTTTAGCAGTTCTTAAAGTTGGCCCCCAGCATTTCTAGTCCTGAGTATATAGAAGAGAAATGAAAACATGTCAACACAAAAACTTGTACATGATTGTTTATTATCAGCATTATTTGTAATAGCCAAAAAGCAGTCCAAATGTCCATCACCTGATAAATGGATAACCAAATTTGGTATATCTATACAGTAGAATATTCAACCCTAAAAAGTAATGACATATGATACATACTATAACACAGAAGAATCTTGACAACTTTATGCTAAGTAAAGGAAGCAGATACAAAAAAATACATAGCATATTTCATTTATATGAATGTCCAAAATAGGTAAATCCATACAAAGTAGGGTGATGGTTACCAAGAGCTAAGGGAATGTGGAAACATGAGTACAGGGTTTCTTTTTGGGGTGATGAAATTATTCTAAAATTAGCCCATAGTAATAGTTGCAACACTTTTCAAATACACTAGAAAACAGTGATTTACACTCTTTAAAAAGGTCCATTTCGTGATAATGTGAATTATATCTTAAACTGTTAATTTAAAAAATTTCAAATAATGGTCAAAATGGTCGCAGTTTTTTAATTTGAATCTCTTTCCTTGTGTGGCATAAACTTTCCCAGGAACACTGAATTGTCACATGAAAGGAGCATTCTAACTTGTTTTTATCTCTTCTGGCTTTTAAGACATTTAAAGGGAATGCCTTCTCTGGAAGATGTAAGAATCTAGTGATTAAGAATGCACTAAACTTTATTTTTTTTTTAAGAGAGAGGGATAGTGAGAGAGACAGAGAAAGAGAAACAACTTTATTTAGTTTTTTACATGGCCTTAGTGCTCCAACAATTAGTTTTGTACACGGTGCTAGGGTTTGAACCTGGGTCCTCGTGCTTGCCAGGCAAGCGCCAAAACCGCTGAGCCACCGCTCCAGTCCCTGAACTAAACTTTAAAGCTTTAATTTAAAAATTTACTAAATGTAGATGCTAATAAGCTAGTATCTATTTTTCTCTGGAAAGACATAGTTCACCTGGATCAGAGAGCTATCAGAACTGAAAGCATCAAAGGAACAGCTATTTGAACCTTGCCAATAGTAGGTGCCAGCCACTTGTTAGTCAGGGAAGTGTATGTCACCATAGATCAAATCCCATTTTAATAAAACTGTACCAGTTGAAATTTCAGTGTAGTTAAATATTTCTAAAATCTCAGTTATTTAAAGTAGTAGTAGGGGCTGGAGCAGTGGCTCAGGGGTTCCAGGCATGTCCAAGGACCTAGGTTCAAACCTCAGCACCATGTACACAACAAAGTATCAGAGCAACAAAAGCCAAATGAAAAACTAAATAAAATTGATATTCTCTCTCTCTCTCTCCCCCTCACTCCCTCTTCCCCCTCTCCCTCTCTCCCTTCCTCTCTCTTTAAATAATAAAAGTTATAGTAGATATAAGAAAATTCTAGTATTGTAAGAAAAATAGTATTGTCTCAGGATTAATGGTAATGAGATATTTCATGTATCACTGTCAATAGGTTGAATTTAGTCATTCTTAGGGATAGAATAAAAGATGAAAGTATGTAGTACAGCAAAAAATGACAATACAATGATGGTGAGTCCTTGATGGATGGTTTTTAAAATGCTACAGCATCTTGCCAAAATTATTAAGCTGATCCAGTTAATAAGAATATACCCAACTTGTCAATTATTAAGAAGTTCAATTAGTTATTCTAAAACTGCTTTTACAATAATTTTATATTTTTAAAAACTCAATCTGTTATTTTCTCTTTTACTGTAATAGATGCTGTGAGAGAAGTAAGGAAATATGCCTCTCTTCATTCCATTGAGAAGAGCTCAGTCACCAAACCTGGTGCCTTTGAACATACGCAGATGAAACTTTTTAGGTCTCAAAGAAATCTTTACATTTCTGGATTTTCATTATTTTTTTGGCTGTAAGTAAAGAAAAAAGAATTGAAGCACAATTTTAAAACATGATTTAGGTTTCTCTCATTTTTTCTACCTAAAGACTTTTTTTTTAACTAGTATCTTCATAAGGGACTCGGGTGAAATAACCAAATGGCAAGTAATTGTTACAGCTTGTAGGTTTGCTGATTCCATAGGACCTTGCATGATCTGGTCCCTGCCTCTCTCTGTAGCCTTATTTAGTACTGTTCCCCAGTGCATACCATACTTCCATGCACACTTACCTTCCCTATTCACTCATTCATTTATTCATTGTTGGAACAGATTGAGTTATGGTGTATCTACCTCCTTCCCACTTCAGGGTCTTCACACAGCTATTTCTTCTGCTCAAACCCTCTGCCCTTTCCCACCTTACTTTTCCTTTACCCTGCTCATTCTTTTTTTTTTTTTTTAAGAGAGAGGGACAGTGAGAGAGACAGAGAAAGAGAGAAACAACTTCATTTAGTTTTTCACATGGCCTTAGTTGCTCCACCACTTAGTTGTGTACGTGGTGCTGGGGTTTGAACCCGGGTCCTCATGCTTTCCAGGCAAGCGCCAAAACCACTGAGCCACCGCTCCAGCCCATACCCTGCTCATTCTTAAACTTTCTCAGGGAAGCCTTCTGTGGCCATGTGGCCCCCAGAAGTACGTAGGTCTTCTATTATGTGCTTTCTTACATGTATATATACTTTAATTTCTAGTATCATACTGTTCTAGTTCTCCAATGACTAGAACCTAAACACATTGAAGGCAGTGGCTTAATTCATTTTCTGCTGTGTTCCCAGTGCCTAGCACAGTGTTTAATACTTAGCAGTTCCTTAGGAAATACCACTGAATGAATAATTGAAGATATTAATAATAATGTCTAGCAAAAGAAGTTACCCATGAACAGATGTAAATGAGTTGTTTTTAGGCTTAGTCAATATTATACAATGCTTTTTATTAAATTTTGAACTGATCAGAAGAAAAAACATAAAGGTTTTCTTGTATTGGCCTTAGCACACTGTCTGATATTCAGGCTAAAGAGCTCTTACAACAAAAGTAATTTACAAAGTGCAATTGTATGCACAAGGCCCTAGGTACTGTTTCCAGCACTGCAAAACGAAAGAGAGAAAAATATCACAGAACCTGTATTACAAATGCTAGTCTTCTAAAAAAAAAAAAATTCAAAGGAGTGAGACACAGTCTTGTTTTAACTGAGAGACTTGGATTTTTTAAAAAAAGTATTCCATTTAAATATTACTTCCTCTACCTCCATACCTCTGAAACTTAATAGGGAGTCATTTGACAATAACTCTTTCTTGATTGGTCTATTTATGCATTATTCTGATTTTTTTCCTTAGAGTATTGAGACGTCTGGTTACGCTTATTACTCAGCTGGCAAAAGAGCTGTCAAACAAAGGAGTGCTTAAAACTCAAGCAGAAAATACTAATAAGGCTGCCAAAAAATTCATGGAAGAGAACGAAAAACTAAAAAGGGTATTTAATCTTCTTTCTAACAGTTTGTATGAATGTTGTTGGTGTTCTTAAAGAGAGATCTATTACTTTTCAACATCAAAAAATCTGTTTTCATAATTTATTAGCAATAAAAGGCCACAAATAATATTGTTCTATGGAATAATTATTTCTAAAGTTTTTTTGCCATTCTCTTGTTCTTACACTTTTTTTCCTCTCTTCATAGGAATTGTTTTTAAAGAGAGAGGGAGAGAGTGGGAAAGAGAAAAATAGAGAATCAACTTCATTTATATTTTCATCTGGGTTTTGTTTTTATGACACTCGCTGTGTATGGAGAGCTGGGGTTTGAACCCAGGTCCTTACCCATGCCAGGCAAGCACTGTAACTGCTCAGCTACCATGGTTACAGCCCCTCTTCATAGGAAAGTAGTATCTTTGGACCTATTTCTTATGATTCAAGGAAAAAACATTCTGAAAATATGAATTTTAATTTCTTTATTACCATTAATTTTACTTCATAACCCAAACTAAATCTTTGTGATTCTGTTTCCATTTCTTTTTATTTTTTTTTTAAAGAGAGAGGGACAGTGAGAAAGAGAAAGAGAGAATCGACTTTATTTAGTTTTTCATGTAACCATCATTGCTCCAAGACTTAGTTGTGTATATGGTACTAGGGTTCGAATTTGTATACTCACTCATGTCAGGCAAGTGCCGTAACCACCAAACCACCGCTCCAGCCCCTGTTTCCATTTCTTTAAAGTGTGGGGGAAGTCATTGAGTCTAGATTGATGATTGTAAGGAATATTTAAGGTCTTTAATTTAGTGGTACTACTGATACTCCTTCTTTGAGAATCCTATATTATCCTTTTCTGACATTCAATGTGGATCAGGTACTGGTGTTTTCTCCATTGACGAAAAGGAATAAATAGAAAAATAAAAGACACAAAATAACTTTGGTCATCCTTTCTTCTTAAATTTAAAGTTTAAGAGTCAGATCTCATAGTGTTAGTGTTGTCAGTTCATATAGAGTCCCATAAGTTTCACTGATTCTCCTTTTAAAAAGAATTAATGGAACTATTCAGAAGAGAAACACATTTTCTTGAGGAGAGTGTTCCTAAAATAATGATGTAAGATAATTTTTCAGTTATAAACCAATTAAATGTAAAATCATTATCATAATACCAAGTTATAGTTAGTATGAACTTTTGAGTTCAACAACAGAGAATTAAAATCCTTTCCTAAATCCTAATGTCCATTCTCTTACAGAAAGAATAATTAGCACCATCTTTCATCAATTCTGAATGAGTTAGCTATATGTAGTAGTACAATATAAAGCTTTCTAAAACCTATAATATAAGGCAGAATTAGTTGTACAATGTTGTGAATGATGCTATACTATCAGTCACCTATTCAAAGCCCATATTTTATTTTTTTGTATTTACCTCATTTATACAGTAACAAAAAAGGTACAGAAAGATCTCTATATAAACAGAATTCAGAAGTGTTTCTTTTGAGTAGATTGTTACATGTTTTAAGGAAAATTGTAGAGTACAAGAACCAATTTATGTTTTTTATTTTTTAAAAAATCACTGATCTATCAAAGACTTATAAATTTGCTTTTATAGTAAATATAGTTCTTCGAAATTGGTATTTTCTGTATTCAGAAGCTAGCAAGTTGTTTTTGTTCTTGTTGGAACATTTCAGCAATACAGTCAATTTCATTTTGTACTTTAATGTTACTTGCTTCATTTTTTATCCTTTGATCTCATTTCATGGTGGTAAAAATAAATCCCAGTCCTCAAAGCTTTGATTAATGCATGATGACTAAATTCAGAAGTACATGACCTCACTTTATGGAAAGACTTATCATGCACTCATATTGATTGTAAATTATATGCATCATCTCGGAGTAAAGAAGTTTTTTACTCTATTTACCATTTTCTATTTACTACTTACATTTACTATTTTCCTGTTCAGTTGTCTTCCTTTTATTCTTTGGTTCTATAAATGTATAAAGTATTTTCATAAAATTTTGATAATGATGTTTTCCCCATATGTACCATATTTAATGCACATAAATTACTCTTGTCCTTCAAAAATTCACTTTCCTCAAAATATTTTTGGGACTTTCTTTTGGAATTGTTTCCAGAGACTGCTACCCTTGCAAGGAAGGGGTATATTTCATGGTCTCTGATTCCTTGACCTCCCATAGTTTCTTCTTCTTCTTTTTTTTTTTTTTTTTTTTTTTTTTTATCTTATTTTCCTTTCCTTTGATTCCATGCTGTTCTGGTTCCCTGCTTCCCTGCATAGCTGTGACCTAATCAGTAGTCCTGGATCATCAGATGAGGCACAGATAATGTGAGACTAAAACTAGTATACAGTAGGAAGAAGTGAACTGGACGAAAGTACTGTCAGTGCTCAAGAGTACAACTAACTGACCTGTAAAGTGACCAATAAAAGCCATTGGTGAACACATAAAATTTCTGCATGTAGCATTTGAAATATTAACTAAGGAAGAATAAAATTGTCTCTTTGTTCTTTATTAGAGGCATATTATATAGTGGAAGCTCATTATCCTGAGATCCAGGAGACTTGGGTGCTAGTCCCTACTCTACCAGTAGTAATAATTAACAAAGTGACCTGGGATAAATTACCTCAGACGTTCTGGGCTTCAGGTTTCCTTACCTATAAATAATAGTTCCTGGCCATTGAGAAAGGAGGTCAATTCTCATGATTTAAATCCCAAAAAGTTGTAATGACATACAACCTAAGGCATTTGTAGAGATGGTTTGGGAAGGAGGGCGGGGGAGGGAAAAGGGTGGATAATTGGTGGGGGGTTTGAGTGGTAAATCTAGTATTCAGAACTTATATATATATATATATGTATATATATATAATATTGTTTTTCATTAGAAGCATGTTTGTTCAACAAATTTCTTAATAAATAAATAATAGTTAACACTATACTAAGTATTGTTTCAAATGCTTCTCAAAAAGGAATTAACACTTAATTCTCACAACAGTCCCCTGAACTTTGGATTTTATAGATGAGGAAACAGGCACAGAAAGGCTAAGTAACTTGCACAAAACTACAGCCAATGAGTAACAGAAAATATGAACCTAAATGGCTTGACACTAGAATCCACACAACCACATTGTTTTCTGCCCTCAACTCCTGTGCTGTTATTAAAATGACTTGCAGTTGGTGCCCCAAGACCCTTTTCTGTTCTGCCTTTAGATTAAAGGAAAGAATTTTTTTTTTTAAAGAGAGGGACAGTGAGAGAGACAGAGAAAGAGAGAAATAACTTTATTTAGTTTTTCGCATGGCCTTTGTTGCTCCAACACTCAGTTGTGTACGTAGTGCTGAGGTTTGAACCTGGGTCCTCCTGCTTGCCAGGCAAGCGCCGAAACCACTGAGCCACTGCTCCAGCCCTAAAGGAAAGTATTTTTAAAAACTTTAAAACAATATGGAGCTTTACTTCTCACGGACTTTTTATTTCCAGTCACTTACCAAGGTAGGGTAGAGACAGGGACAGGGAACACTTGTGTTCTTGTAGCTGGTAGCTATTGATTTTCAGATTCCAGGGCCCTTGATCTTTCTCCAGTGTGAAGTTACACATAATAAATGTGGATGAATTTACAGGTGCAATAATGAAAGCTTATTTACAAGACTGACACAAATCCAACTTTTCCAAATCATTGGTGTAATAATCCAAGCAGTCACTGTAAACATTCCTGCAACTCAGTGGTTCTTTTCTAATTTGAGTAATCACTAGAGATGAACTGAATTCAGTGAAGTAACAGCTATAATTGTTTTGAACTTGAACTAACCAACAAATTAAAAGAGGTTTAGAGAACATTTTTTTCTTGCTTTTAAAAAATTATTTTCAATTCTAAAACATATGAGGCTTCTTCAGTTCCAGAATATATTGTAATCCTTCTATTTCCTAAACATGATTTAAGATTATATATTTGTTGGAGCTTTAATTTCACCTCTGAGCTGACCAATTTCTGTTATAGTGTAGTAGTACTGTATTTGGTCTTGTACTGTAACTTTTATGCCTATCTTTTCATTTTTACTAAAGTTACCTAAGAGTAGCAATCATGTTTCTCTTATATTTTTATCCCTTATGGCACCTTGCATTATAAAGTAATTGGGTATAGTCAGTGCTCAGTAACTTTATAAGTTTTGCTTGTTGATTGTATCTACTTATATTAGAAAATGAATCACCCTGCCCTTGAAATTCTTATGTCAGTCTGTGTAAAATTCTTCTGAGTTGCTCTTTTACCAGACTATGGAACTGTTAGTATTAAGTTGTTGCCACTTTATTTAGTCAGCTAGGCCATGCCAGTGGTTACATATTTTGTTTTTTAAATATTCACTTATTTATCTTGGAAACTTAAATTTCTTAATATTTTTTCAGTCACCTTCCTAGTTCTAATAACAATGATAGTTTCTATCCATACAAATTACAGAATTTTTACTCCATGATGATTTTCTTTTCATTATTTTGCTATTGAGATCTTAATTTTTCTTACCTAGAAAGGATAAGCTACAAACATTTTTAAAATCAGAATAGATTTCAAAATATAAAGAATATTGTAAACAATTAACTGCTGGAAAAAAAATAATTTGGGGAGACTGGAGCAGTGGCTCAGCAGTTACAGTGGTTGCCTGGCATGCAGAAGGGTGTGGGTTTGAACCCCAGCACCACGTACACAACAAAATGTCAGAGCAACAAAAGTCACGTGGAAAACTAAATAAAACTGATTCTTCTCTCTCTCTCTTTCTCCCTCTCTCTCCCCCCTCCCTCTCTCCCTCTTTAAAAAAAATAAAGCAATTTAGGGACTGTTCAATGAAAATTAGGTAGAATTTTCCAACCATAGAGACAGTCCTGTCACCCTCCACTTATCCATCTCCACTAATGTCTGTATAAAAGTAGTCTTGAGTAGATAGCTCTGCAATCAGAACATAATGCTTTTCCAATTACTACAACCTCTGAACTTCTTTTCCTTAGATTTACATCATGCACTTAATTGAGGAAGAGAGATTCATGTTGTTTATTTAAATAGCTTTGAAACTATAATTCTAATTGTAGCTGATCCAGAAATTCTTATTTTCATTTTAGAGATTTTAGCCATAATAAAAAGAAATCTTTTTTTGTGTTTGCCATTTATCAAGTTTCTGTTAGCAAAAGTGATTTATAGACAAGTATAAAATGCTGAAACACAAAGAATAAAATAAAAACCAGTAGTTTTAGATAGGTTACACATCCCCTTCCTATAAGAATATCTATGGGCTGGAGTGGTGGCTCAGCAGTTATGGTGCTTGCCTGGCATGCACAGGTACACAGGTTCAAACCCCAGCACCACGTATACAATGAAGTGTTGGAGCAATGAAGGCCACATGAAAAACTAAGTAAAAATTGATTTTCTCGTTCTCTTGGTCCCTCTCTCCCTTAAAAAAAAAAAAAATGATGGGGCTGGAGTGATGGCTCAGAGGTAACAGCACTTGCCTGGCATGCATGAGGATGCAGGTTTGAACTCCAGCACCACATCCACAACGAAGTGTCAAAGCAACGAAAGCCACATGAAAAACTAAAATTGATTCCCTCCCCTCCTCCTTCCCCCCTTTCTCAGTGTCCCTCTCTCTTTAAAAAAAAAATCATCTAAAAAGAATATTTAGCTATCAAAATCAGAAGTGTACTTCTTCCTGTAACTCTCTTTTCTAATAGATCTTGAAAACCTATGATAAGGAAGAAGAGTATACCTTTGAAGCAGAAAATAAAAAACTAGTAGAAGACCAGGAAAAACTGAAAACTGAGTTAAAGAAAACTTCAGATGGTAAGTTTGGGTGCATGTGAAAAAGTGAAAAGACTAACATGTTTTATGCTGTTACACTTAACTGTTTTCCCCAAAACAAAAATGATGCCTGAATGTCCTTCTGGCCAAAATACCAAGAATGACCTATTTATAAATTCTTGCTCAAATATGAAGATAAAACATTGGTTCAGCCAAGAGAAACATGTTCTGTTGTGCAGAAAAACATGTAGGTGTTTCAGATCTGTGTTGTAAATACAAATGTTCCTGCCTTAGCAGAAGAGCTATGTTCCTGAAAAGTTGCTTGTAAATTATTTTTATAAAATGTGTCACATTTTTCCATCATCATGTATTACTACCTCATAAAATAGTCACAAGAAGACAGATTTTGTTATTAAAAAAAATGTATTGCTTATCTCAAACCCTAATTTTTCCTACCCACTGGGTAAAAGGAAAGAAAGCATTTCCTGAAAAAGATGGATAGACATAGACTCAACCACAATATGGAATGTCAGCTGATAATTCAAGTGCCTCATTCCAAAATGCATTGTACTGTAGGCTTGAAATGGACTATCCTCCACTCCATTTCCATGAAGGCAGCTGTTTCTTCTACTTTAAAAGAAAGAAATGTTCTAACAGTATTTTCTTCCTAGTTAAAAAAAAAAAACAAGGTATCATTGCCTACAGCTGCTTAGCACAGAAAAGTAGACATCCCAAGTCAGTGTCATTACAGAATATTCTGATTGTAAGCATGTGGCTTGACCTCTGGCAAATTTCTGCATACAGAAACAAATATTCCTTACCTGTTAACTAGACTAGGGAACTTGTCATCTAGTCAGGGTTAATGCATAGGCCATGTCCAATTTCAGATCTCTTCTACTTTAAATTGAAGATAAATTGGAGAATATTTGGTGACTGAATCAACCTACTTTCCGCCATTTGTAAATTTAGGCTTCCTTTTATTAAGTCTCAGTGTAGTAGAAGTTCCTGTAATATAATATGCTATTATTAAATATCTGTCTACATTGTTTGGGTAGGATTCACTGCATCACAGTGTATTTGAATTTTAAATCAAAAGCCCAAAGATAAAAGCTAATTCTATAAACAAAATGAAAATCCACAGAATTTTTATGTGATGCAAAATTCTTTAATCACTTTTTCTTATTTAAAGTTAAAAAAATAGGGGTTGGAGTGGTGGCTGAGTGATTACGGCGCTAGCCCAGCATGCTTGAGCATTCAGGTTCGAACCCCAATACCCACATACACAACTAAGTGTCAGAGCAATGAAGGCCATATGAAAATCTAAATAAAAATTGATTCTCTCTCTCCCTCTCTCTCTCTCACTGTCCTTCTCTCTTTAAAAAAATAAAATAAAATTAAATAAATTTAGAGGGAGTAAGTTTAAAAATAAATTACCCTTCTAGATAGGGTGGTATATTATGTGGTTGGTATAGTATAGCCCCAAGGGAGGAACCTTAGAGTTGGTATTGATGCATTTTCTGCAATTCCAAAAAAATTGGACATGATAAAGAAATTTTAACAATTATACGAAAATGTAGTAGTCACCTATCCTCTGCAGTAGTCATTTCAGAAAAGATAGTGTTCTTTTTTTACTCAGCATAAAATGTTGTCACTAATCCTTTTAGAGAATTCAAGGAGCTATTTGCAAACCACTTTTAATGAACTAAAAAAAATGGAAAGCAAAAAATTATTTCAAAATTTTACTTTCTTTTGTATCAGCTAAGGATCTCTTTTCTTATGAGCAGGTGGTACAAAAATAAAAAGACAAGAATAGGTTGTAGGCCCTGCTGTTCCTCTCTTAATCCTGGTCAATTTAGTTTCTTCTTCCTTTGCCTTTCAAAATTTCCAGTGAAATTTCAGGATGTGAGTTTTTTTGAGTTTTAGCTTCCCACGTCTGATATAAAAATAAACTCAATATTATATGAGTATTTCTTTAAAAGACATAATGGATGTTTAGAGAAAATGAACTCTTTGATAAATAATATAGACATTGTGTTTGTAATCTGATAAAAAGAGATACCAGTTTCCGTGTTTGAAATGTAGACTACACAACTCCTTTCAAAGTGAAGGAGTGTTGAGATAAAAGCAGATTTTACCTGTTTGAGTATGCCCTATTTGTTTCCTGTAAGACATGTATTATTTTATGAACACATTTTATTTACCCAAAGTTACTTTTTTAGATAACATTCTTAATGACCTTGAGAAACTCAAAAGTCCCATTTCTAAAAAAGGCATTTCTTTGGCCATGCTCTCTTCAGTCAAAATAATAAGGCAAGAATGAAGAACTTATATCAACCAATAGTATAGGATTTAGATGAATTCAGCAGTATGATGCTTTATACACAGTACTACTCAAAAATATTCATTGATTTCTAAAAAGTTAGGGTATTAAAGTGACAGTGCTTAAGAAGTTTTCTGTAAGGACTTTTATATTTGCAAATTGAGTAAAAAGCAATGTTGAGAGAGACAGAGAATGTTTTCCATATGAATTTCCTTGCCTTTGGTGTTTCTTAATTTTAAATGAAACATTTTCTCTCAAGTATATTAGTAGAAGTATAAATACAAAGATTTATGTAAACTGCTAAGCCCCAAACTGGAAAGTTGCATTCTGAAGGCAGTTATTAAGAATGGTCTCAGTAGTGCCAGACTTCATTGGTTTTTAACCACTAGCTCAGATTTTGACCAGTTAGTTAATGATTCCTATACTTCAGTATAGAATATCACCCCAGAGAACCAAAAAAGAATGTGTGTGTGTGTATCCCAAAGCACCTAATTTATATATTAATTATATATGAAAATGTCATGTGTCATTTTAATAATCTTTTTAACAATAACTCTGATATCCCAGTATGTGGAGTAATTGGGAAAGAGCACTACCATGAAAAATGAGATCCTAAGCTTTAAAGAATTTACAATGCCTCTCATAAGCTTTCAAAATAGAAATAGAACTTTATGTCATAGAAAACATACTGCCCAAAGAGATTGACTTCAAAGGACACTTATAGGAATAACACTGGTACTTGTTCTTATAAATAAATACTTTATCAGTATTTATTATTATAACTATGCTACTGGAGTGGTGGCTAAGTGATTTCAGTGCATGCTTGGCATGCACTAGAATGTGGGTTCAAACCCTAGCACCACATACACAGCTAAGTGTCAGCGCAATGAAAGCCACATGAAAAACTAAATAAAATTGATTGTTTCTCTCTCTCTCACTGTCCCTGTCTTAAAAAAAAAAAAAAAATAGGGGAAACATTCAACACTCAATCATAGCATGCATCCAGGAAATGATAAAAATAAATATGATGGAGCTGCATATAGAAATATCTATTCCTCATTCCTCTAGGAATAGGAATATATCTATCACATGCTATATTAAAAAGGGAATTTTGGGGGCTACCAACCTTATAGTAAAGGATACATACAGTACATAAGAGTAAGTCTCCTACAAAAAGAAAAAAGAAAAATAATTGAGGCAAATTCCTTGACCCCATCTTCCTACCTGTCTTCTTTCTTCCATCATCAACTTTTAAAATAAATTTTCATTAATTCATTAATTCATTGCAGAATCATTTAAAATAAAGTGTAACTAACACTTTCTTTAAAGACTATATTTGCTGAGGAAAATGCAAATTATATGCAAACAGAATTCAAGATGAATGTAAAGACCTACTTTGTGTACCTAAGTATTGGCAGCATATAACAAGACCTTATATTTGGACCAGGAAGCAGAACATTCTAGTACCCTATTTTAAATACTTCCTAAATAAATACTTGCATATCACCTACACATACCTTGAAAAGAATTAAAATTTCCTTTTTCAGACTACCCTTACTAGAGTTTAAAATTTTCATCCTTTATTGCCAATAATAAATTATACTAACACGGTCTGTGGAGTTAAAAATAGTGCTTCAAGGGGCTACAGCGGTGGCTCAGCAGTTTCGGCTCTTGCCTCACATGCACAGGGATACTGGTTCATACCCCAGCACCATGCACGTACACAACAAAGTGTCTGAGCAATGAAGGCCACATGGGAAACTAAATAAAAATGATTCTCTCTTTCTCTCCCCCTCTCACTGTCCCTGTATCTTTAAAAAAAAAAAAATAGTGCTTCAATAAAATTGGAAGATTACAGGAGAATTGCTGCTGTACGTACCAAAATCCCTAAATTCTATTCTCTTGAGTCTTAAGCATAAATATAAACTGTTTGTAAGTTTAAATCAATAGAGTTCCCAGTTCCTCACAAATGAACTATATATCTATTTAAAACTTCTCAAAATATAACCTAAAGATATTTTACAGTTATAAATTCTTGTGGGTTTTAACTTTGTTATCTTTAACTTGCAGTTATATAAAATCCACCAACTTATTTTTTAAGTGTTGGTGCTTAAAAGTTGGTTGGTTAGGGCCATTTTTTTCCTTTTTTTTCCTTTTAATGAGCTTGTATTATTTTGAATAACAAAAGACATGTTTTTTTCTCCTCTCTTTACATGTGGAAATTTCTGTTTCCCTTTTTTTATTAACCAAAAAAGATCATATTAAAAGGAAGGCCTTAAAACTGAGGTGTAGCTCAGTAGTAGAGCACTTTCCTAGCATGTATGAGGCCCTGGTTCAAAAAAGAATAGTTTATTGGGTGGATATAGCAATAGGCAATATGTAATTCCAAGTGTTTTAATTTTTAAAGTAAATTAAATCTATGATTAACCCCTTTAGTTAGGTAAATGAAGGATTTGGATTTGTTAGTATTTATTACTTCATCTCTGTGCTATCTCCTATTGTAGTTGATGTTATTGTTAAACTACAAAAACAGTCTTGCTTTCTGTAGGATTACTTTCCTGGGATGAATATGCAATGGTGATATTTTATGCTATATTGTTCCTTGTTACATTCCCTCTTAGTTGTAATGTTTTTCTTTCTTTCTTTTTTTTTTTTGAGCTTTTTATCTGTTCCCAATATCTGAAACTATTTAAGTGTGTTCCAGTGACCCAGAGAAATAGCTGTGGGGAAGATAGTAAGACAGAAATTCAAGGATACCTCATATATTGTTGATAATACCAGCAAGCAAAACTAATAATCTCTCCTAAGGAAAAAATATTATAATCTATACAGAGGGGACATTAAAGCAAGAGGAAAGCAGATTGTTCCCTGAAGAGTTTGTAGTCCAGGTGTGTGGATCAAACATACATACATAAAATGGGACTCATTTCCTCTTCCATAGGAGACATGGGTTAGTGTATCACCAAAACTTCAGTGGAGAGTGCTATGTACTTACAAAATAAAGGAATTCTCCAGGGAATGAGGATATAATCACAGTTCTCAATGTGTTGATGGACTTAAATTTTCAGAAAAAAATAAGTGAAATAGCATTACTCTTTTGAGTGAGAGGAGCAAAGTATATAGCTGGCTGGTCAGTTAGAAGTTGATAGTCACTCTGGGAAGCAGTGAATGATAATGTTGTGAAGTTGAGCAGTCAATTGATGGGTCCCTAAGAGGCAGAGGATAATTAATTTGAATACCTTGGTCTTTATTTGCTGAAGATCTTCATGGTAAATACTTTCATAATGAATATATCAGATTTTAGCAGATTTATATTTATTGCCCAGTCAGGTACAGAAATTAAACTGGACAACTCTAGTATAAAAACACTTTAAATCAGGAAAAAATATATCAAACTGTTAATACATAATGGTTATCTTTTGCATGTACAATGAATGACTTTTTCTGGAGTTTAAATTATTTTCTATTATATATTTATTTATATAATGAGAAAGATATTTATTTGGGTTTTTTTTAATTTAAAAAAAAAAACACCTATTTTCCAAATGTCCTGGTAGTTTGAAGCAGATTTTTGACTTGGATTATCTAATTAATGAACTATTCCCAGTTGTACTTTGACAGTAGACCTTAAAATGAGAAGTTGTTTAACCTTATGCTAGCATATGAATTTCACTTTTCAAAGTCTGCGAGAATGCACTGGGTAATTTTGGTCAAGTGATTGATTATCCTTCTAGGCAACGGTTTTTGGTAAAATGAAGGAACTGATTAGTTCTGATTTTTTGATGTCCGAATAATGTAATTAAGCAGAAATGACCATCATGAACTATTTTCACACACACAAAAAAAGAACTATTTTCACTGTTGGCTTTTTGACCCTTAAAATATGTGTATTTTTTATGAGAGAGAACTTTGCACAGTAACTTCCCTTTCCCCCAAACTTAAGTTCAGCAGGTGGCTAATTAAATCATATTCTTCACTTCAGAAAAATATCTCAGGCAATCATTAGGACAGGAGCTGGCATGTTTTATCCATCTGGTAGCTCACAAATCTTGAATGTTTAACTCTCTTGGGTGGGGAATTAGGAAGAAAAAGAAAGGGCATGTGCCAGCATAACAATTTCTCATTAGTGTTAAGCGTATGGTCGGTTGCTTAGAACATCTGTTAGATCCATTGATATGGAATAGTAGAACTTCACAGGAGAGAAGTAATTTGAGAAAAGAAATCAGCATGCTCATTTTCTTTATTAAAAATAAAGACTAGATCTCATTCGAGATCTTTCCAGCTCTGAGAGCCTTTACTTATAGAAATATAACACTAAATAATCACGATAGAGATATGTAAAAGAGAGCAGAGTACCTTTATTTTTTATTCTATCAAAATTTATCATATACACAATTTTAAAGGTTAAACAGTAATACAAGACTTATGATGAACAGCAACAGTCTCCTGATGCTCCTCCTGAAGACCTCTCATGAGGCTTCTCCCCCCAGAAGCATATATGTTCTGTTGCTTGGGCTATTCTGATATTTGCTTTTCAGTGTAGCATATTATCTTGGACTTTTCTTATATGGAAAACAAAGACTTAGTTCTGTTATTTCACCCAACTCCTTATGCACTTTCCTTATGTATCCCCCTCCCATCCTTTCAGTATAAGTATATCACAGTTTTGACTACATTGTATTATTAACTCTATTTCCCTTTGCCTTTCTTAGATTCCATGTTTTTTACTTTTTGTTTACTCTCTACTGTTTGGTAAAGTATATCATCCAGTAACTCCCAGAGGAAAAAATAGATGAGGATAAAAAATTTAAATCTTTGAATATCTGAAAATATTACTTTAGCTTTACCCTTGGTTAAAAACTGTTTAACCTCAGAAATTTGAAGATGCTGCTGCATTATCTCTGGCATCTGTTGTTTCTGCTAAGCATGGTCAGAGTCGTTCCAGTTCCTGACCCTTTTTGTATGTGACCTATTTGTTGTCATCTTTTGTTTTGTCTTGTCTTGCCTTCAGGAAGCTTGTGGAATCTTTTCTCTAATCCCCAGGTATGCAAAATCTCCTGTTGAGAGATATAGAGGAGGCAGAATCAACAGGATTTGCTGTATGATGGAGAATAAAAGTTTAAGATGTTTAAGTTTTCAAGTTTGGTTAACTAGATGATGCTTTTAACAGAGATAAGGATCAGAGGAGTGGTGGGGTGCTTTATTTTATTTGCGGGGAGGGGAGGCAGAATTAGTGAGTTTGATTATTAATATGCAGAATTTGGATAGTCTAGTGAAAATGCCTAAAGAATAGTTGGAAATAAAATTTTGAAAACTCAAAAGAAAGGTAGTCTCAGGATAGAATTTAAACCATCATACATGCTAGAGCCAATAGTTAAATCAGGGAGTTAATAGGATTGTCAAGGAAGACAATTGCGAAGGAAAAAGTCTGAACACAGAATTCTGCCATATAACATTTGAGGATTAATCTGAAAAATCATCATCAGAGGTTTTACCTGCTGACTATTCCACCTCTGGTTATTTAATTACTAGTAAAAGATTTCCTTGATTGCAGGGGGATAACTACTTTCAGTGTGTATAAATAATATTAAACTTGATTGATGATCTAGAAGATACTTATAATACAAAATGCTATATGTAATAAACCAAAAAAGATATCCTTTAAGATTTTACTCTGTAAAAGATATTTGAAATAGTCAAAAGGAACAATGTGTGAGAAGTGCATCATTAGTAAGAGTTGAAGGAGGTTTAGGTATGTGAAGAAACTAAAACTGGGAGGCAAATGCCATTGCTCACTGAACCCCATCCCCTCCCCCTTGGACTACTTCCACAACTTGATATTTTCTTCAGAAGAATATTGACAGTATTTTCCATCATGTCCTCTATTTCCATCTTGTTTCACTTCTTAATTGTTGATGAGATGGCTGTCAAGGGAGAAGTTTATTTACCCAACATAGGTGAAGATTCGTATTTCATTCCAGTAAGCTGTCTCATAAAATGATTTTCTTTGACTTCTACACTAGATGAATAGCATATTATTCTGCTTCATAGAAGGCTTCTAAAACCTTTTTGAACCCAAGTACTACTCAATGGTTTTTGTAAGATCAGGGATTTGAAATATTGAAGATGATCAGAGGATTGTATAATAAAGGAATTTCAACAGTATGTAATCTTTGCTCAGTTCTGTTTTTGAACTTGTGTCTGCCCACGTTCAAGTTATTGTGCTAAATTCTGTCAATGACACCAAAATGAATACATTGTCGTCCCAGTCTTCACAAATGTCTGGTGGGAAAGGGAGAGAAATTCACTGATAATAAAAATGTAAGGTAAGAGGTAATAAAAGCCAAGGTAAAGATATAATACCAAGAATTATGGTAGTACAGAGGAGAGCATGATTGATTCTTATTGGAACAATTGGGAGAAAATTAGTGGAAAAGGTATCAATTTTTTTAAGAGAGAAGGACAGTAAGAGAGAGAGAAATAATTTTTATTTAGTTTTTCAAGTGGCCTTCGTTGCTCCAAGACTTTGCTGTGTACATGGGGCTGGAGTTTGAACTCGCGTACTCATGCATGCCAGGCAAGCACCGTAACCACCGAGCCACCCCTCCAGCCCCAAGAGGTATCATTTCAACTGCATATATTCCCCTAGTCTTGAGAATGCACATGAACCAAGGATGAAAAGCCACTGTGGTAAAGCTTAAGATCGATGGCAGATTGGGAATGATGAGGCTGGCAAGAAAACTGAGACAAGATATGGGAGTACTTGAGTACCAGGTCAGATATATTCTCAATGAAGTATAGAAGCAACAACAGAATTTTGGCCTTGGAGAAGTGACTTTAAGAAGTAGTTCTGGGCTGAATGGTTTCTCTCATCTGTTGATGCTAGCATATATGGGAAAGCAGTAGGGCTGACGGCTAACCTAACAAAACTTCAAATTGACTTTCAGAGTAATAGGGGGATAGCTCTCGATGATACTTATGATACCTAAGTATCATAGGGGGATGGGGAGGGGGGAGAGTATATGAAGAACTCATAAGAGTCTGGAGTTTGGGAAGATGGGGAAACCATCCCAGATGCCGATGTCATTCCTCCACTAGCTACCCATGTAACGCATGAGTTCTTCTGGGGGAAACTGCAACAAGTAAAACCCAAAGTGGTTATCCATGTTTTGGCATTTCCCCTGGATAACAAAATTTATATCCATTGATTACTAATGTTTTGATAATGTTTCCCCCTCAACTGTATCTCTATATACTTCTAATAAAAAAATAAATAAAAAAAGAAGGGATATGCCAAAAAAAAAAAGAAGAAGTAGTTCTTCATGGAGTTGTTATGCATACAGAGCATATAGTTTAGTATTAAGACTCAATAAATTATTAAATATTATTATTATTTCTATCATAAAACTTTCCAAGTTAATAGGAAATGACCAAAATAAAAAGAAAAGCTTAGAGTTTAACTTTCAACCTAGAAAAAACTTTTATCATAGCTAAAACAGTTTTCTCAAGTTTAGGGTTAATTTTCTATGATACTAACTTGCTTTGCAGATCCATCTATAACATAATGAGACGATAGTGACATTTAAGGTAAAATCTTTTACAGGCTTTCTAAGTTGAAAGAGATAAGACTTCTCAAAGCCTGATCAGCTGTAAAACAGGCAGTGTTAGATGTTTGAATTGTCCATCTGATAATTAGATCTGGGGTTGGTTTGTAAAGCTGAAGTATAATAGCACACTTTTGTATAATTAGGTTCTTGGAAATAGATTAGTTGAGCCCATAGTGTATTAACTGCCCAGGATTTAAAAGTCATGAACATGGGGCTGGAGCGGTGGCTTGGTGTTTACGGCGCTTACCCAGCATGCACAACTACACAGGTTCTAAACCCCAGCAACCCACATACACAACATAAGTGTCGAAGCAATGAAATCATGTGAAAAACTCAATAAAAATTGATTCTCTCTCTCTCTCTCTCTCTCTCTCTCTGTCCTTCTTAAAAAAAAAAAAAAGTCATGAACATCAATGAAATGAGTTGGTTTTTATTTTAGAAGGTGGAGTGTGACTTTAGATGTTAGAGTTGCCTGATGGGAATGTTGCCATGTAAAAATCCAGGCGTAGTCTCAAATCAACTTATCTAATATTAAACTTAGCATTTTCTCCTTTGCCTTCAAATTGTCCTTGCTTTTGGTTCCTGATTCAGTCTTTTTTTTTTTTTTTTTAAGGGAAAAAGTGAGACAGAGGATCAATTTTATTTTTTCTTCTGGTTTTTGTTTCAATGACACAGTTGTGTATGTGGTCCTGGGGTTTGAACGCAGGTCTTCGTACATGCCAGGCCCTGAGCTACCATTCCAGCCCCTGACTCAAGTCAGTTTTGAAATTAATAAGAAGCTAGCAATCAGCTAGAAGAATGAGCTGCAAAAATTAAAGGAGTGAAAAAACACTTTCTAAAACTAAATCCCATTGCAACATCCTGTCTGTAGCCTTATTTTTTCTATAAGGAAAATTGATAGAAATAAAAAGAAAAACTTTATAATAGGTTTCTTAATATTTTGCAATATAATTTGGACCATTCTCATGTTCTGACACATTATTTTATGGGTTGTTTGAATAAACTTACAATCTAAGATAAAAAGATAAAATTTGCAAATGTTGCTTTAGGACAGGTATTAGCAAATTGTGCCCCAAGGACTAAATCCAGCCTGCTGCCTTGCTTTTATAAATTAAGTTTTATTGGAACAAAGCTGTGCTCATTTGTTCGCATAATTTCTGTGGCTATAGAGCTTAGTAATTGGAGAGATTGTATGACCTAAAAATATGTACTTTCTGGCCCTTTGCAGAAATATTTGCCATTAGGGTCTTCAGTTAAAGAAAAGTACCTTTTTCACTATAAATGAAGATAATGCTGAAAAGATTGGTTTCTGTTAATATTGTTATAGAATCTGTGCACTTAAGAGCTTGCTAAATGAATATTGATTAAATAATTTCAGAAATTATACATGCTTATATGTGGAAAAACTAGTTCTTTTGTCTATAATCAAAGCAGATTAACTCCTGCAGTTTTCATATATGATGGGTTGGAAATTCTAGATTTCATGTCACTTCTATATTCATATGAAATTGTTTTTAAAGTACTTTGCCTAATAAGTACATCCTGATTTTTCAGGTCCATAATTATTTTTTGCTTAGTAACAGACAAAAATTATTTACTTAAATACATTACTTAATCTAAAATTAATGAAGTCTTCGTGCATTTATTGATATTTCTTTTATGAATAATGCATGTTTTATTTGTTAAATTAGAAAGGCTGTGTATCAGTTCCTTGGCCCAGAGGACCAGTAATCTGTATGTGTAAATGTCTGCATGTGTTACATCGTGTCTTTTCTAAAATCTAGAATACTTTGCTCATGGGCTTCATTCATTTTCTCAACTGCAGAAAATAGAGAGATTGAGACAATGCAAAAAAATAGAAATAAAAGAAATTTTGTTCTTTGTCCCCTTTGTTCTTTGCATGTAAAAAAAAAAAGAGCTATATTTGGTTTTATTCATTAATATTTGCTCTGTATTCTAATTACACAGCTTTGTTTCCACTCCAAGAATGTCTGACTCCTCTTGCCAAACAAGCAGTCTGCTAATGCATGTACCAGTTTAATCTCTGTGCCATTAGTTTGGCCTCTTCACATTGCCACAAGAGCAGTTTTTTAAAACCACAGTCATTCCTGTGCACTATTTAAAATTCTTTATTGACTTCTCTCACCTTTATAGCTCTCCAAAGTAGGAGATGTGGTTTTCAGTGATCTTGTCCCCAGTGTCATCTCCAGCCTCAACCAATTTAAATTTTACACTCCTACTTTATTAATTATTGTAGTTGGTAGTTGTAATAGTGGTGTTACATTACTTTTCATATTTGCTCTGTACTACAGGTCTGCCCATCTAGAGTGCCCTAGTTCCTTATTGAAAGTGTATCCCAAAGAAATTATCTTTTTCATTTCCTTGTCTTTCTTACTAGATTGTAGGGTCTATAAAAGCAAAGACCACATCTAAGACTGTGTCCCCAGTATTCACCTAGTGTTCCTGACCTGGTATATAATACATGACTGATAAATCTCATCCACAAAAACTTATTTCCCTTCTTATCCAGTTTAGATTCCGTGATTCATCTTAATTATGTTCTTGAAAACTTCTTTTTCTTCACCCTCTTTCTTTCCTCTCCTTCCCATTTTAGCCTTCAAAAAGACCCAGCTGTTTTAAATAAATAAATGGCCATTACATTCAAATGGGCCCTCAACATCGTATGACATTCCTATTGCACTTCTGTTAACAGATGCTTCACTTTTTCACCTTCCAAAACTGTTTAGATCATCTTGTATCATCTTGAAACTTATAAGTCTGTTCTACGTCATTGGGCTCAAAGAATCAAACAAAATCAACGTCATTTTCCCACCACCAAAACTACCATTCCACCCCTGATCCCCTCTCCCCCCATAGCTAGTCTCAATCCCTCTGCCTGACCTTGAATGAAGTTTGAATCTTGTCTTTTGTGCTTTGGATCCAACCCCACTATCCTTCTCAAAGACTTTGTTTCTAAAGTTACTCCTTCACTTCCCATCATCTTACAAATAATCCTCTGGGATCTCCTATTCTCCTTTATCCCAACCCCCCTCAGAAAATTTTCTGTTTTTTTTTTTCTTTTAACTTCTTATTCAGACGTAGTAGCAATCTCACAGAAAAGGTTCAAGAATAATAACAATAAAAACACTATTACCCTGTACTCTTCACTCACTTTCCCAAATGTTAACATTTTAACATTTGTTTTTCCTTTTCTCACTCTCTTCATATTATTTTCTCACTTAAATATTTTGATATTTTCCATGGCAATTTTTCCTCATTCCCCTCCCTTTTATTAGATAGCATACTATCAAAAGGCAGCACTCTTTCCCTTTTCCCATAGTTGTTTGTTCACTGTGGTTATAATTCATTATGGGCATTATATTTTACTGTTCAAGCTGGTTCCAATTTGGCCAGCTGAGTCCCAGGTCCTTTTGGCATGCTCCCAGTATTCTATAAACACTTTCTGGTATAGCAAGATTTTGGAGGTTCATCTTACTCTTTTCTTTTCCCATTCTTTGAATTGGCCTTTTCTCCAGTGGATCTTGGTTCCTTTAAATGGAGAATGACACTTAGAAAATAAGATGTAGGCCCTAGGTGTGCTTACTGCTTGCTACAGGAGTGTCATTCATTCTTAGCCCTCTGAATAGACAAAAGTCATGTGAGCTTTTATTTCTGCTCTGTAGAGAAACTTTATGACTATTCAATTTGAGAAAGTTACATAGTCATTCTCTATCCCATCACCCTGTTTTACCTTTCTGTGTGGCTCTTTCACTGTCACTGTTAGTTGGTTGCTCTATTTGTATATCTTCTTCCCGTTCTAAAAAATGAGAGCAAACACCCAACTATCTTTTCAATGTATCCACAGGACTTAGAAAAGTACCTGATGAATAAGTACACATTCCAGAAGTTGTTCAACAGATAAGTGAATAGGAAACTCCCTTGTCTCAAAGGCAGTTTTCTTCTCTGTAACAACTTCAACTTTTATGGTAATGAAAAATAGGAATATTTTGATATATATATTCATGGAGTCACAACAGAGTCCAGGAGAAAAATTACTTTCCTCATATTCTTAAAACAGTAAAGATTTGTCATTACTGTTATTAAGGAGCTTAATTTTCACAGTCTTTCTGTATGTGTTGTGCTTTTTTACCATAATATAGGATTTCATAAAAATTTTTATGAACTTTTTTCAGTATTTTAAGATATTTATAACCATGTTGCCTTTCAACCCTTCTCTTAAGTAACTTAAACCTTTTTCATTTCATAAAAGTTGTTCAGTATACTTTGACATTTTTTAAATGTATTCAGTCTGCTTTTCTCATGTACATCTTACTGCCCACTCAGGTTTTCTTAATATTATCATTTTGATTATTGTTTTTTATTATTATTTTTTAATTTGATTATTGTTTTTTAAATATATATATATAATATTATACCACTTAATTTTATTTATTTTTTTATTGAGAATATATAGAGATACAAATGAGAGGGAAACATTATCAGACCATCAATAACCAAAGTATATATACATAGTTATCCAGGGGTAATGCCCAAACATGGATGACCACCTTGAGTTTCACCTGTTGCAGTTACCCCCAGGAGAGCTCTTGCATAAAATGGATATCTCGTGGAGGAATAACCTCTGCTTCAGAACCATCTCAGAAGAAACCACTTAATTTTAAAACATCAGAAAATTCTGTATAATTTTTAATTAACATTTTATCTATTTAAACAAATTTAGGTCATTTTATTGGTTTCTTTTGTTTTTAAAATTGTTTTTAGTAAAGTAAATATTAAAATCTTTTATGTCATTTTTTTCACTACAGTTTTCAATATGAATAATAAGACATTAATTTTATACATATTTATTCACTGAACTCTTGATATTTCTGAGGTTTCAGTACTGTAAATTACATTCCAAAGTATATGCTTCTGCATGCTGCTTTTAACATAATTAAAAATATCCATAATGAACTAGTTACATAACATGATATGCTAGAACAAATAAACCCCAAAATTTGGTGTTTAACTCAAGAAATATTTAGTTTTTAGTCAAGCTTTGATTCAGCTTAGTAGACAATTTTTCTCCAATAAGAGATGCGCACACAAAAAATGAGTAATGTTAAAATGACCGTAAATCTACATCAACATATAACTGGTTAATATTTTTTCATATATATTTTTAGACATTTAACTGTATTTTTAGACAAAAATTTTATGAGCCCCTGACATGTATATCTTTACTCCTTTAACCCTTGGATAACATCTTGTTCTAGAAGGTCACTTTGACAGACTTCAAAACTTAAATAGACTTACAGCCCAGTGGATTTTATTAAATTTGGTCCTATATATATAGTGTTTGTTTTGTTTGCCATTGTGCTTTCTTAGATAAACTGTTTATGTTAAAGCAGTTTAGATTTGTAGACAATTATCAAGATAGTACAAAGAATTTCCATATTTCCCATACCCAGTTTTCCCATTATTAATGTCTTACATTAATATGGTACATTCATATAGTTAATAAACCAATATTGATATACAATTATTGACTGAAGTTCATGATTTATTCATATTTCTTTAGTTTTCACCTAATGTCTTTTTTCTATCCTAGGATCTCACTAAGGATATCTTATTACATTTAGTAGTCCAGTTGTCCTTAGACACCTTTTGACTATAATAGTTTTTCAGATTTTCATCATTCTTTTTTTTTTATTTCTTTATGTGTGTGTGTTTTTATTCAGAAATTTATTTGTGGAACAATCAAACAAGCTTCTAATGAAATAATATATATAAATTCTGAAAATTATTCTTAACCTTGACAGTTTTGAAAAGCACTAATTATTTTACAAAATGAGCCTCTATTGGATTTATTTGATATTTTTCTTATGATTGGGCATATAACTACAGGTTAAACTTAGGGGTAAAGTGACATTTTCTTTTTTTTTTTTTTTTTAATAGAGAGGGGACAGTGTGAGAGAGAGAGGGAAAGAAATAATTTTTATTTAGTTTTTCATGTGGCTTTCGTTGCTCCAAGACTTCATTGTGTATGTGGTGCTGGGGTTTGAACTCACGTACTCACATACCAGGCAAGCGCCCTAACCACCGAGCCACGGCTCCAGCCCCTAAAGTGACATTTTCATCACATTATTTCTAGTACAAACTATTGACATGATTTATCACTATTGATGGTGACATTGATCACCTGGAAGAGGTCGTGCTTGTCAGGTTCCCGTACTGTAAAGTTACTTTTCCCCATCTATCTTTAGAATGAAGTCATATTCTCAGCCCACACTTAAGAAATGAGGAGTTATGCTCTACCTCCTTAGAACAGAGTATCAACGTATATTACTTGGAATTATTCTGCACAGATTTGTTTGTTCTCCTCATTTATTCATTTTATATCAGTTGAACACATAAGTATTTATTTTAAATTTGGGGTTATATTTTAATACTGCTTTGTTGTGTTACTCACATTATCCAGCTTTAGCCATTGGGGACTCTTGGTTGGCTCCTATCCCTTGGACATATTCTCATTATTTTTTAATCTACAGTATCTTGCATATTTCCTGCCCCATTCTTAGAATTAGTGTTTTAACTTTTTTTAAATTGAACTATATTTTGAAATACTATTTACTTGTATTTTGTTTTTAGTTCTGGAATAGCATGGAGGATTTGTACTGAGTATATTTTCAACAGAATATTTTAAGAATGGTAGGTTTAGTTTGTAGCTGTCTAGCTATGCTAAATATTTTGTTTTTTGATTGAAGTTGTAGTTGTTTTTATCTTGTTGCAACTAAGATTCCTATCAGGTGACTAAAGTGACACCTCAAGTGTAGGAGATGAACTGGTTCCACAGATATGAGTTTTCAGATGCTTAATGCATACACTTTACATTTAACAATGGAGAACAAGGACAATTTCTCAGCGTTTTGAAGAATGATGTTAATGAGCCAAATGAAATGGGAGAGAATGAGTGAAGCAGAGAGGTAAAGAGGAATAGGCAAAATGTTTTCAAAACTGAGCAGCACATAACTGAAAAGTATGTCATTTTGGAGATACTACAAGGAGCCCTTTGCAACTGGAGCATAAAATAAGGCAGTGGAGAAATAGCAGCAGACCTAGGAACTACAATGAACAGCCTCCTATCTCACGTTTACTTGTTAACATTTTGGAGGCAAATGTTGGAGGGTTGGTTGTTAAGCATTATAGTAGTTAGTTTGTCAACATTGTTACAATGAATTAGAGTAGCTGAACAACTAGGTGAGGAATCATTAGATTCAGTAATCTTAGAGATGAGAATGTACATAGAAATGCAGGAGAATGAATCTATCAGAGAGGTATAAGTGAAGTAGAATCAACAAACCTAATTAGCAGTTGTGAGGTTAAAAGATATGGGCATGGTAATCAAAGCTACTCAGGAGACTGACACAGGAAGATTGAAAATTCAAGGCCAGCCTTGGCAACTCAGCAAACTAGAAGTCTTAGAAAAGCCTGGGGATGTAGCTCAGTGGGAGGGTACACACTTAGCACATGCAAAGCCCTGGAGTTAATCCCCAGTACCAAAAAAGAGAGAGAGAGAGAGAGAAGGTAATCACTGAAATGATGAATAAAACATAGACCTTATATACTTGGATCCAACTCTATGGGATATACAAAATTTAATGTAATTAAAATTACAGTTTTGGGGCTAGAGTGGTGGTTCAGTGGTTACGGCACTTGCCTGGCATGCACGAGGACATGGGTTTGAACCCCAGAACCACATACACAATGAAGTGTTAGAGCAATGAAGGCCATATGAAAAACAAAATAAAAATTGTTTCCCTCTTTCTCTCTCGAACTGTTCCTCTCTCACTTAAAAAAAAAAAAAACCCTACAGTTTATGTTCCTTAGTAAACAGAAGTTTGTCTGTCTACTTTCCAAGTATTTTGAAAGCATTACTGTAGATTAGCAGTCCAGTAATTGATCAAGGGCAGAGGAACAGTACATACAAGGATTAAATACTGGATAGCTCCACTGTATTACACATTCTTGACTTCTCAAAAACAGAACCAAATTAATTTAAAAGAAAACAACACTAGACATATGGAAATTTTTCAAATAAAATGTTTCTTCTGGCTCATTTCTTACAACTGTTGTATAATAGGCCAGCTACCATGACAATGCCTCTAAAAATTGTTCTCTTCCATTTCCTGGCAAAACTTAATTGGTAATTCCTGTTATCTCTGGTAGAAACAACAATGATATACCAACTCCTCCCACTATGCAAATAGCCGCATAAATTCAATAAGTTTGGCACTTGTTTATATAGCATTGTGCACAAACATTTTGGCTTACTATATGTCATTGTAATATTAATTATTTTCTATATTAATAAATGATGCATGTGCCTTTGCATGTTCCTAGAGACTAGATACCTAGTCTCTAATTGAATCTGCCAGTATTCTTATTAAATCCCTCCATGTTCCTGTAAAGCTATTGGCAAGTGATAGAAACCCAGTTTTGCAGAGAAGAAATTTGAAATAGCAACTTAGATTTGTCACCTCAAACCTCCTTGTCCAATAATGTTTTTTCTATATTTGCTGTTTCCAAAATAATATGGCTCAAAATAAAACAAGCATACTCACATGTCAGATGACAAATTTATATAATCCCTTAGTTACAGATGCAGTTCCAGAAGGAGGTGGCAAGCATCCAAAACATAATATTGTAATTTTTATAAAGCTAGAGGTAGAGAAAAAACTGGGAAACAGTCCAAAGAGGCTTCTAGACAGTAACAGACTTCTCTAATTGTAGAGTGAATTCAGTATGATAGTAATCATTAGGCTTATTGATATCCACTGAGACACAAAACAAAATAATACAGTTTATATCTTGGCTTGTTAATTTCATATCTTAGCTTGATAAGTGGCAGAGAAACAATATTTACCTTCTGTTGTTTTGTTATAGCTTCATACCAGTATTAACCCGAAGAAACTCCTGAATAGACTGTAGCTTCTTAGGAGTCTTAAATTTCCTAAGTAATTTATTGTTGTCAGAAATTTAAATCATTTTTAACATTAAGATCAACCCTTCTATTCAATGCAACCTCCTGACCAACTGCTGTCACTATGTTTGGGCTGCTATAACAAAGATACACAGTAGCTTACAAACAATATAAATTCATTTGTCATAGTTCCAGGGACTAAGAAGTTCAAGATCCAGGCAATAGCAGATTCAGTGTCTGGTGAATGCCCATTTCTTGATTTATAAATGGGAGCCTTCTCATCTCTAGGATAGAAGAGGAAGGACTGCTCTCTGGGGCCTCTTTTATTAGGGCACTAATTACATTAATGAGGTCTTTACCTTCATGATCTAATCGCTTCCCAGCCCTACCTCTTCATACCATGACATTGGTGATTAAGTTTCAACATAGGACTTTTAGGGGGCAAAGAAATACTCAACATCCTTAAAACCACCACTGTAGGGTAGTCAGGCTGTGAAAGTTACATTGCTTTTTAGATACCAGAAATGCAAACTCTTAAGCACTTTTAAGTCCTGAAGATAACACTAACTATGTTCATATTTTCAAATAGCCTCTAGGAAATGCCTTTCTAGTAGAAACCAAATTGAAAATGAATATATAACTCTTTATGTTGTGGCTGTGATCCTTACAGAATCTAACCATCACCAAAAAAAAAAAATCTGTCTTCCCTACCTGACTCATTCCTTTGCCAAGTAATATCACATTAAATTTGTCAAAATCAGGCTTTAATATCTAATTTGTAATTATTACTATAGAAAAATTAAAGAGGAATTATAAAAAAATTGTGCTATATGGCCAACCACTAGCTACTTGTGGTTATTTAAATTAAAATTTAATGAAAGCTAAATAAAATTTAAAATTTAGTTTCTCAATTGTACTGGCCACATTTAAAGTACACTCTAGCTGCATGTAGGTAGTGACTTTCATATTGACAACATTGTCAACAAAGTAGTGAGACATAAAGCACTTTAGTTAATGGCTTTTATGTTTATATAAAAATGCCCACATGATGGATTCTCAAGAAAGGCATTTGGATTGTTTATAAGAAGATATAATTTCATTTCATTGCACCAAAAAAGGTAATTTTTGAATTTATACATCCCATTTTCTTCCCTAAAACCCTACCCTAAAAGATTAACAAATGCAGAACTTCTAAATGCTCCCTATGCAGTACTATATAGACAACTTATTCAGGATTCTCAGATTCTGGAAAATTAATTTCTAAAACACTAAGATAAATTTTGAAGTATGGCAATTTTAATTTTATCAATTACCTGTTCGGGCTGCTCTTCCCTTCTGTTTTGCTCATTATCTTGTCCACAGTGTGTTGCCATATTTTTCTTTTCTTTCTTTTTTCTTTCTAAGGAATTAATCCAGTGTCTTGTGGCTAATTCCTTGGTAAACAAAAGCCAATATATAACCATTTTTGTGTGTCATTTTCTTCAGTTAAAACCTTTTAAATGTAAATTATATACCCCATGATTTCAACTTTGTGTGAATACGGGAATATAGTTGCCCATCCCTTAGCAAGAATGATAAATTATTTTTCTTTCTATCAGTGTTTTTAGAAGCAGACCCTTCCAATAACCTCTTCTCTAATGCCTGAGTCCAAGCTGAGCCAGAGAAGGTTAAGGATGAGCTTTGAACATGATATACCAAAAAGTAACCAAATACTCAAAAAAATTAATAAAAATGATGGGGACATGTCAGTGGAGCTAGGAACCAACATGAAAAAGTTCTCACTAACAAAATCTTTGGAAATTTAAGCATCAAAATAATTAAATATAATAATGAATTATAAGTCATCCAAAAATAGGAACCTATAAGTTCATACTTATAGAGGGATGGAATGGATGGAGAAAAAAAGAAGACTGCTCTTTATTATAGAATGCTGACTGATTAATGTGCATGGGATGGAGCAGGATGTATGCACTGTTGAAATTATCTTCACATATATTATAGCTACTTAAGTTACAAGGGGGAAAGTACCACCTGTAAAATTGAAAACACAGTGAGGGGCAAAGGATCTTTAGCTATGATAAGCCTCTGAGTGCTCTACTAAGAATTAAACATCACTTACATTCAGAAGTAAATGGAATCCATGAACTTAATTTAATCATGAGAAAAGTCAGACAAAACTAAAATGAACATTCTGTTGTGAAAATGGCCTGTATTATTTTCTTTTTATTTATCTATTTTTTTAACAGTGCTAGGGATTGGTCCAGGGGCTTCACACATACCAGGCGAGCTCTGTACCACTGAGCCACCATTCCTAGCCCAAACATGGTGTCACAAAAGATGTAGATATGAGAGCTGGAAGATTGGGGAACTATTCCAGATTAAAGAAAACTAAAGAGATATGAAAATTAAATGCAGTATGTGATCTAGAAATGGGGGGGGGGCTAAAAAGGGGATTATTGGGATAAATTGAGACAGTTGTCAAAATTGGAGTATGAATGGTAAACCAAATATATTATGTTGATGCTGAATTTCCTAATATAGTAACTACACTGTGGTTATGTTTAGAGAATATTCTGTTCTTAAGAAATACACAATGAAATGTTAAAAGAATAAAGAGCTCTGAAGTAATTGAAGAAAATAATCAGCGTGGTATGGTAGCACGCACACACCTGTAATCCCAGAGACTCAGGAGACTAAGGCAGGAGGATCTCAAGTTTGAGGCCAGCTTTAGCAAATCAAGACTCTGGCTCAAAAAAATAAAAAAAAGACTTAGTGGTAAAGCACCCTTGAGTTTTGGGTTCAATTCCCAGTATTCGAGAGGGGGAGAGAGAGGGAAAGTATAGTCCAGCATTAATAATAGGGAATTTGAGTACTACACAAATTCTCTAAGTCTTTCAACTTTTCTGTAAAATTTCAAATTCTTTCAAAATAAAGTTTTATTTGATATTTTGCAGCCCTTTTTAAGGCACAAAATGATGTGATGGCAATGAAGATGAAGTCAGAGAGACTTTCGAAAGAATACGATCGACTCTTGAAAGAACACTCAGAACTTCAGGTGAGTGACATATTCTTCATGTACCTAAATTTTTTGAAATAGTAATTAATATTTGGGTTACTTTATCTTCTGAAATCAAGATGGTGTACTTAATTAATCCTGACTTTGTTAAACGATTGAAGAGGCCAAATTTACCTAGAAGGTGAAGGTTAGAACATTGCAGCAAAATACAAGGTAGTCGTAACATAAAGAATGTTGACATGCAACTTAACACCATCCCAGTTTGGGTGAAATTGTAGGCAAAAGAATTGAGTCACAAAAATGACAATAGTGGGGGCTGGAGCAGTGGCTTGGCAGTTATGGCGCTTGCCCGGCATGCGTGGAGTTCAAACCCCAGCACCGCATACACCACCAAGTCTCGGAGCAGTGAAGACCACGTGAAAAACTAAATAAAAATTGTTTCTTTCTTCCTCTCTCTCTCTCTCACTGACCATCTCTCTTTAAAAATAAAAAATGACAGTAGTGGAAAACAGACTGGTTCTGGAAAATCTACAGTTTCACTGTTAAGAACGTTTGCAGTATTCATGCCAAAGTGAGGCCGAATGCCAGTCAAAAGACAGTGGCATTCAAACATAGGATTTACCTCCAAAGTTGATCTAAATGATGGAAATGGGAAAAAAAATCTCTTTGTTGTTAAAGTCATAGTCAGATCTAGGTGATCTTGGCCATAGGTTTTCTTTCTCTACCCTTTTTGCAGACATATTGCCCCTTTAGAGAGTCAGTTCCAAATACCCATCCATACTGGCCTCGTCTTTCTCCTCTTCAGTTGTCATCCAATAACCTGAATTGATTTCCCAGCCATACTTTGATCATCTGTGGGAGAGACTATCTCAGAGGTACTTCATTTGTAGACTTTGAAGTCAGAGAGACGTGGAATACCTATACTTGGTATCATACTAGCTTTTTCAGTTTTTTTTTTTTTTTTTAAGAGAGAGGGACAGTGAGAGAGAAAGAGAGAAACAACTTTAGTTTTTCACGTGGCCTTAGTTGCTCCAACACTTAGTTGTGTACGTGGTGCTGGGGTTTGAACCCGGGTCCTTGTGCTTGCGAGGCAAGCACCAAAACCGCTGAGCCACCGCTCCAGCCCCTAGCTTTTTCAGTTTTAAGAGATTTTTATTATCTCTGTGAGATTCACTTTATTCAACTATAAAATCACAACAGTCCTAATTCCTGGGTTCTCTGCATTGTTGGGAGAACTAAATAAAATATGCAAGGTGCTTAACCCTGTCCCTGGCTGATAGAAAACACTCAAGAAAAGATAGCTGTCATCATCTTTATCATCCTCCTCATCATCATTTCCTCTGTAGAAGTTTTATTAAAAGAGTATCTTATTCTCAACCATACTTTTTGGTCTTGAGTTAGTTGGTTAAGAAGCATTCCAAGGGGCTGGAGCGGTGGCTCAGCGGTTTAGGACCCGGGTTCACACCCCAGCACCACGTACACAACTGAGTGTTGGAGCAACTAAGGCCATGTGAAAAACTAAATAAAGTTGTTTCTCTCTTTCTCTGTCTCTCTCACTGTCCCTCTCTCTTTAAAAAAAAAGAAAAAGAAGAAGAAGAAGAAGCATTCCAAAATACATTTCTAATGTAGCATTCCCAGTTGATTAAGCTAGCCTACTTTGACAATAACTAGAAAAAGGTAGGGCAGCCTAGAAAAGGGTGGATACACTGTGTACTCCAGCTCCAGGATACTGAGGGCTGAGTTCAAATGGTTTGGAGTAGATGGTTAGATTTCCATCAAGACTGCGCTTTCCCCTCTCAAAGCATGATTCCTGAAATTACTACTCCATGACATCAGGAGCCACCATAGGAAGTGGAGAAGCCACTTCAGAAGCCTTGCACTTACATAATAATTGTTTCCTCCTGTGGGCTCAGGGTATACTCAACTCACACACTGAACTTTACCAGAGTATGAAAAATACTTAGATCCTTGAATGGAGAAATTGAAAACCAGGAACACACTCTAAATTTCTTGTGACCAGTGTCCATTGATAAATGTCTCCATTGTGATAACAGCAGTAGCTAGGGGTAACTCTCTTAATCCCTGAAGAATATATAACAGTAAATTTCCCCAACCTGTCCCCACCCTCATGCCCCGTCCCTCCCCCCCACAAAAAATCCCCTACATTCAGTTTGGAATTTCTATATTCTTGAATAATTCCTCCCAAAATATTAATTATGTTTGTGTTTTAGGAAAAGACTCCAATCCCAAATATACCATGTACCATGCTGGGAGTTGGGCCTTGTTTAATAGCACATTTAGGCCTCGATCTAATTTCTACTTATATCCCTTTTTTTTTTTTTTGAGAGAGAGAGAGGGACAGTAAGAGTAGGAAAGAGAGAATTAATTTTATTCAGTTTTTCATCTGGTTTTCATTGCTCCAGCAATTCTGTATGTTGTATTGGGGTTTGGAACCCCGGTCCTTGCACAAGCCAGACAAGTGCCGTAATTGCTGAGCCACCACTCCAGCCCTGTATCCCATCTTTTTAAATGCTTAATAAATGACATTTACTGAGAGTGTATTCTGGCAAAGCACTTGGTTCATGTATGCTGTCGTGCTTACTCCCCATGACAATTCAGTAAGTTAAAATATGTTAATATTCTTATTTTTGTGGACAAACAAGTTGAGAACCAGAAATAGTATGTAATGTACCCAGAGTCATTAAACTAGAAGGTGATAGCATTTAATGTTAATTAATTCAAAGTCAGAAAATCTTTCTCCATGTCTTTCATCATTAACCAGGTCCTTGGGCCTTTGCTGGTCATTAATTAGACTCTGTGTTCTTGAATCCATTCTCTTCCCACTGCTGCTGTACTCCCAAGTATTAGAAAAATTTCCCAAGCTTTCTTGCTGATAGAAGCAGGAGGAAAAAGAATATCAAGGACTCCTCCTCCTGAGTGGGCACTCACGCGCACACATGCACACAGTCTCTCTCTCTTTTGAGTACCATCTCCTTCATGGCCCCAGTGTCTTCCCTATATAGTTTCAGTTCCATTTGCTGGCCCTTACTCTTGAGCCCCTTAACCATATCCTCCTTTGTCTCTCTAGCCCAAGAAGTAGTGGCAGTTTTCAGCTGTTAGTAATCCTTGAGATGCCTTACCACGCAGTTGTATACATCTCCTCTTATCACCTATGAATCCAACTCCCTATAATAAATATCTCTGGGTTGTAAAAAAATTCTCAGCTCCTGTAACACTCAGATGAATCATCAGACATCCATGTATCTAGACTAATTCCATAACTAAAATAAAAGTTATACCTTATGAGTTTATCATCGTTAATTTTATTTCTGTTGTCATACCAACCTTAGTAATTGAATTATATCCTACAATTCTCTAGAAAACTTATGAGTTTTCTTAATTTTACATAATTGAGGTGTTTAAATGAAACAAGCGTAACATAAAGGATAATTAAAACATTAAGTAAACAAAAGTGAAAAAAAGGGAAATCTGATTTCTTTTCCATAATCAGATCTCATTTTGCATCTTTTAATCCATTTTGATTTTCCCATCTGGTTCCCTTCCTTTATACAGGCAATAAATAAATATTAAAATATAGTCCCTTCAAAACATGTAGTATTTACTTTCTTCATTTGCCCTGACTCTCTTCTTAGAGAAGAAAAAGACAGAACTGACTAGGGGTTTTTGGCAGCAGAAAGTCATTGGCATTTGCCAGTTTTTAAATTTCACTGTGGAAAATCACTCTTCACTTAAGGGACTTGTAACTAATAGTTCCATTAAAGGTATGATTTTTATCTAAAGTAGTCAGTTATAAATAAACATGCAGTAGTGGTACATAATTCAAAATACCTCCTCTAATCCTGTCATCTTATTTGATTGCTTAAATGTTATTTAAATTGCTTGAAAGCACTAATGCACAACCCAAACAAGAGTTTGATATACATTCTCTGTATAAGCAATAACACTCTGCATTTCCTCTCAAGATATTTCCTAGTTCAAGTGATCCCTTAAGGTTAATTTCTCTGCCATTTTCCTTCAGTTTTAAGTGAGATATTATAAACATCTTTATAACATGATCAGAAAAGTATAATTTGAGAAGCCAGTTCTAATTTGAGAAGGACAAAAATAAATAAGCCACTCCAACTGTGTTTTTGCTTCCCTTCATTCTTTCCTTGCCAGGAATCTTAATTGGGTTTGCAGTAGGAGAATTTTAAAAATCTTGTTTTCCTGGGGTAACCTGTGAAGCAAAAGAAAAATAAATTAAGACATGAAAAAAAATGAACTTATCAATAGTATTATTTTTCCTTCTAAAATTTTTTCAAGCAAAATTCAAATTTTATAGCTTTTAAAATTTGAGACTTTCCCAGTCCGTATTTTCACATTTGACTGTTACAGAATTAACAGTTATACACAGAAGAGTTTTTTTTCTTTAAAGGAGCAAGTCAATTTTAGCTTTTCATCTGCCCTTTGTTTCTCCAACACTTAGTTATGTATTTGGTGCTGGGGTTCAAACTTGGGTCCTTACGTATGCCAGGTAAGCCCTTCAACCCACTGAGCTACTGCTCCAGCTCCCACAGAAGAGTTTTTTTAAAGTCCTTTTTATATCTACATATCTATTTCTCTTTACTATATGTCATATATTTTTTCTTACAGAATCGTTTAGAAAAAGACAATAAGAAAGGCCTGTGAACTTTATGGAAGAAGATTCTGATACACCGTATGAAAATTATAAATTTGTTATCATGGTAGCCACTAGAAAATTTAAAATTCAGTTCATAAAAATGCACTGTGACTGGCTAATAGTGTTTCTTAATGGCACACAGGGACTATTTGGTAGTGAAATTTTCAAAATGTTTGATAATGTTTCAAATATGTTATAAAGAGTATATTCCAGCTCTTTAAAAATATATATAAGCATGTTAAATACCATATTTACATATTAATAATGACATTGGTGCATGGTAGCCATTTACCAATAAAAGGAAAAAATTCATTAGCCAGTTACTTCCAAATTTAGATTTTTTAAAGTTGCATGAAACCATTAATAGCCTTGAAAGCTTTGATGAGTTTTCAGTAATAATCTGTTTAATCAGCTGATGATGATGATAATGATATGTTTGAGAATAGTATTCAATGTCAGCAAATTTATTCACAGGAAATTTAAGGATAAATGATAAAAATTAACCATTGTATTTAGAGAGAAGACTCACAAACAACAATGAAAACAATGACAAATTTTTTTAAGCTTGATGATACTGTGGTCTACTATAATAAGAATATTTATATATTTTTGTTACTGTGCTTCTGCACCTGTTTTATTATACTATTTTTATTGACATTTGTGTTAGTAACACAATTTATTAAGAATTCTACCTTTTCAAGTTCATCTAGTAATAGAGTTTACCTCAGTTTGCATAATTAGCATTGCATTGATAACTGAATTTGTTTTACAATGTGGATTTCTTGACTTAAAAAGTTAATGTATAACATTTCCAAAAAGTAGTCTTTTTTATGTTTGTGAGAGTGACTAATTATACAGTTTTACCTCAAATATACATACACTGGGGTTCACAGTTTCTCTGAAATGTTTGTGTATTCTAGAAGCTAAATATTGTGTTTTTTATTCAAATATTCATTTAGAGATAGTGATTGTAATAGTAATGATTTAGGTTGTTTTGGTTTTTAGACATGAAAATCCATTTGCTTATTTCAAAAAGATCTAAATATAAAAGAAAATGGAAAATAATAACTGGAGTTTTTACTTCTCTAGTCTATTTCATCCTCTTTTCTTGTTTGTTTTTACAGCACTGGGAATTGAGCCCAGGACCTCCTTGCATGATAATCAGGTGCTCTACCACTGAGCTACATTCCTACCCCCTCTTTTTAATTTTAATTTTAGACTGGGTCTCACTAAGTTGCCCAGGCAGTGTCAGATTTGCAATACTCTTGCCTCAGTCTCCCAAATCACTGGGATTACAGGTGTGTACCACAGAACCCAGATGTTGTTTATTGTAATTTTAATACCAACTTCATGTGTATTTCATTTTTTGTTGTAAAGTGCAAATTCATAATATCACTTCAAGTAAAAGTCAAGAGTTACTGCTAGAAAACATACATGAAGGAGACATTTAACAGGAGTAAGAAATGAGAGACCATATGGGCTGACAACGCCATAAATAACAAGGAAAGGGAGTGCTGAAATAGAGAACTGAACAAATGACAGCTCAAAGCACAGACTTAGAAATATCAAAGTGAGAACTACATGGGTAAATACATAGGATTTTGAGTGTTTGTGATCTTGGCCTACTCTACAGAAATCAAATCTAAAGTCAGAATAAAATACAGAAAAAGGAGAAAATGCACATTGCTTATTTAGCCATGTGATCTTAAGATATTCAGATTTGCTAGACCATCATTTTGTTATCTCCAAAATGAGAATAATGAAATGTAGATAAGGATTGATATATAAACTCAGATTACATAGTGAAAATAAGGAAACTCTGGGTACTTTTTGAAAGAGTCACAAAACACATTTAGGGGATGTTAAACCTCATCTCTCTCAACTGGAGACCATGAAAGTTGGGATTCAGGGTCATGATTTGAATGTAGAATTCAGGTAGCCAGGTTCCCTAGCTATTACTCCAACCTTCATTCACAATTAACTATAATTTGCTAAATTGAAACATTGCCATGTTTAGCCAGCAGGAGACTTCTGATTTTAGCATTCTTCATCCTTTCATCATATTTCTTTTGAATTTTTTTTATCATTTCTTGTTTAAAGTTTCCTCCTCTTCAGGAGTCAGCTTGGCCCCCTTTTTGCAGCCCAGGGGCAGGGCACAGTGGGACTGGTACCACTGTCAGTACGGTGTGCTATCAATGACCATGATGCAGTTGTTCACCAGGGTCTTGGTGTGGACTAGCTCATTATTGGATGAATTATAGACAACATCAATGATCCTTGTTTTGTGAGTACAACACTCAGAGCCCCAGGAGAAGTTCCCCACATCCAGCCTCAAAGCTCAGTACTTAACTGCCTCCTCACACTCAGACAGTATGTATGTGGCTGGGGCCAATCTTGGTGTTGGCAGCAGGGCGTCCCAACTCATACTTCCGCTTCTTGTGGTAGGGCTCTCTGTTGACCCCAGTCTTGCGGCGCTTGTGTCAGTTGTCGCGAGAGATGCCCATGGCTCTGCGCTGGCTGGAAAGAGAAAACGTTGACTTTTTGGTGTCTAGAATGACCTTCTTAAAGCCTGTGGAGCCATTCTGTATTTTTTAAATCTCTTAGCCTGTGCTTCCTAAAAATCTTGAAAATCCATTTATGAAATTTTTTTTAAGTTTTTTTTTTTTTTACTAAGAGCATTGTATTACTGTCTCACAGTGTCGCTTTCCACTTTGATTTCTAAGGAAACATGACTTTAGCCCCTCCTTCTCTAGCCAAAATTCAAGCACTTCAGGAACTGTGTGTATTAGGCTGAATTCCAGCCTCCCAGGAGATATTCATATCTTAATACCTGGATAGTAGAATATTGCCTTCTATGGCAAAAAATATGATTAAATGAAGGTTCTTGAAATGAAGAGATCATCCTGAGAGCTGGCTAGGTCCTAACTGTAGTCACAATTATCCTTTTTAGTGAGCTATAAAGGAAAATACCACCAGGCATTAGTGGAGGTGGCAGTGTGACCACAGAGGCAGTGACTGAAATGATGTATCCACAAGTGAAGGATTGCATGTAGACACAGGAAACTAGAAGAGGCAAGGAACAGATTCTCCTAAAGTCTCTGCAGGAGTATGGCCCTGCAGACCTTCCAGTAAAACCAATAGTGGACTTCTATTGATGATTCAAGCTACCAAGTTTGTGGTGACTCATTATAGTTGCCACCAGAAGCTAATAAAAAAATAGACAAGACAAATCTGTCCAAGCCTAGACCTAATTTCAAGATGTGTGGAAGACTACCACTTTGTCATGCCATTAGCCGTTTGGATGAATCGAAGATGGCCTTAGCCATCTGCTATCTTAGTTATTTTTCCTCCTTCAGTTTTATTTCTCCATTCATGCTTGCATCCCCAAACTACAAGCCACCATCATCTCTCACTCTTGACTATTATGACAACCTCCTTCTGGTCTCCCTTCATCTTCTCCTAACCCTCGCATACACATTCTTAGCAACTACCTGATTTAAAAAAAAAAAAAAAAGATCATGTCATTACCTTCTTAAAGTTTTTCAATTATTTTCCATTGCACCTGAAATCAAACCCCCAAGATCTCATCAGGCTCCCACCTAATGTCCAACATCCTGTCAGTCTTCTTCCCTGCCAACCACAACTATATTCTGATTCATAGAACAAGCCACATTGTTTCCTCTCTCATGACTTAAACTACATCTCATCCTATCTGGCTTTTTTTTTCCACTGCTGGGCATTGAACCCAGGTGCTCTCTACCACTAAGCTATACCTTTTAATTTTTCATCTTGAAACAGGGTCTCACTAAGTTGCAGAGGCTGGCCTTCAACTTGGGATCCTCCTGCCTCAGGCTCCAGAGTTGCTGGGATTAGAGGCATGTACCACCATGCCAGGACCTTTTATCCTATTTTATTTACATCATAACACCAGTCTGAAACTATCTCCCTTATGGTTTGTTTTTGTCTTTTTCCCGGTGACTAACACAGTTTCTACATACAGTAAATCAGTAGTTCACAACAAAGAATGGAAAGGACCTCCTCCCAAAATTTTGGGTGGTCATAACGTAGATGCTCCTGGTGGACACAGGCCAGGGATGCTGCTAACCCCACTCTGTAATCACAGGATACCCCCAGTAGAATTACAGTCTGACCCAAAACATTCATATCAACAAGGTTGAAAGATCCTACAATTGATGCTTGTGCTGGAGGATACTAATCGTCATCTCCTGATTATTTCTAATAGATACTGGATTTTTTTATGCACAGCTGTTAAGTAAAAAGACATTATCCATATCCTTCTAATAGATGGAAATAGGGATGTCATGTGGTGGCAATTTCCTTTTTTCTTCCTCTGCCCTGCTTCCTGAAACAAATCATGAGATTGAGGCCATGCAAAGTGGAGGAAAAAGAGAAGGAAGCTATGTCCCTAATAACGCAGCACCACTTCTGTCCTGAATTGCTTTCCAGTAAGTTCTTGAATAAATAAATGACACAAGATATTTTTGATAATGTTGCCTCTCAACATCCTAGACACAAAAAGTCGTGTCTCCTGTGTGGCACAAAGTCATTAGCCTCTGTACCCTGCCTTCTATGTTATGTTGGGTCTTGATTAAAAATTATATCCTGTTTCTGCATATTCAGTATGTTATATTTGACTTTATCACTAGACCATCAGCATTACTCAGTGTATATACATTTCACATCATAAGAGTTTACAAGAGAAGTAAACCATGGTCTCTTCTTCCTTGTCTATAGCTTGATGTACACAAGGAGAGCCAGCACTACAAACACAAAAAGATTCAGCTACATCACATATAAAGATAGCACATAAAAACTTGATATGTAAACCCAATAAATTTGGAAAAACAAGTCTCCTACAGGGTGGTGGCCTTGGTGATCAGCTCTCTTCCTAGATTTGAGCAAAGAATGTATTTGAAGTCTTGGATCCGCCTCCCAAAACCAAGTGTCTTCCTGGTTATGCCAAGATTTTCTGGAGAGTCTAGTGCTCCTTCAGAAACCTTGCTCTCCCAGAAGTACCAACTGTGGTAAAGAATTTCTTCTCTTCCAAGGTCTGCCAATTTCCTGGACTACAAAGAGGCTTAGAATACCACTTTTAGTCAAGGGTTTCTAGCATAACCTTCCATGGAAGTGAGGTCTACTGCATGAAAGTTGCTTTTTTTTTTTTTAAGTTGTTTTTTTTTCCTCTTGAAATAAAATCATGTAGGAACTGTAGAAATTTCAGAAAAAAAAAACAGTTAACAGTTTGTTTAATTTTCCTCTACATATACATACACAGATATTTATTTAAAAAAAGATCATTTTTGATATATACTGTTTTGTATGTCAGTAAAATGTTCCTGTACAATAGGAGTCTACAATGTACCTCTAAAAGGTCATGTAAACATCACCTAAGGGGCCAGGATTTTTTCATAAGCCCCATCCACCACAGGCACCATTGAGAATTACTGACCCAGATGACCATTGTTAGCAATGAGACTGGGCCATAACCGTTGGGTATATTAGAGCAAAAAGGGGGCTAAGACCCACTGTCCCATAATAATAGTGTACCTAACCTATTCTCTTATGTTGACTTTTCATGAGAATATTTATTGTCAGAAAATGCTCTGGAAACCTACATGCATATACTACCTGTGTTCAAATTCCATTTCCTTTATTACTCATTCTGAGTCTCACTTCATCTTTCAAGTGATTAGGACTCTACTTCATGGACTTGCTGACAGAATTAAATGAGTTAATATCTATAAAGTAGTTTCTGGTGGTAAGTTACTCTGACCATTATAGAAAAACTAACATTCCAGGGCTGGAGCTGTGGCTCAGCAGTTACGGTGCTTGCCTGGCATGTGTTGAGGATGCAGGTTTGAACCTCAGCACCATGTACACAACAAAGTGTCAGAGCAATGAAAGCCACGTGAAAAACTAAAAATTGATTCTTTCTTGCTCTCTCTCACTGTCCCTCTCTCTTTAAAAAAAAAATAATAACATTCCAATGGTAAATTGTCCCCGTTTTTTAAAAATCTGACAATATATGAATAGATCTGAAAGGTAAAATGTTCTGGAGATAGAATGTAGATAATACCAGTGAATGTTTACAAACTTATAAAAGGGTTAAGATAGTAAATTTTGTTTTGTTTATTTTGCCACAACACAAAAACAATGGGAGGAAAAGAAGGAGAACTTCCTACTTACATGTATTAAAAATGCCTCCTGGTCACCTCTTGTGTCACCCCAGACAAAGCACAGTACCCAATGTGCTTAGGTATGCAATAAATATTTATTTGGATTGTATTCATTTCTATTCTAGTGTGCCCAATTCTTGTCAGGTGACTCTTCCCATTCCCTATCATTAGAATTTGTCCTCTTATTTTAAGATCATGACAGAATAACATACAATTTTGACTAACCTTCTTAAAACATTAAGTCCGTATGTATTCCAGGAAGTGATGCATTTCTCTTCAAATCTCATTGGCAGATTTGATACGATGGAAAGGCCTAGGTCTGAGGAGTTTTATTAGCCACTTTAACCTTAACGGCAATATTTTTTACCTTTCCCAGTGGTTAAAAATAATAATTACATATAAATATATATATAATGTTTTTGTCTTTTTAAAGGGCAAGAGTGGACAGATCTAGTTTTTTTGAGGGCCTGGAGCAGAGAGTTCTCTATAAAAACGCAAAATTACCAAAACAAAGTAAGGTATGAGTGTGAGAATTGACTCAGATTAAGAATAGAAATCAGAACAAAGCATGTAGCTTTGGAGATTTTGGTCCATCTTCTAAGCTCTCTTAGGGTTCTTTATCAGGAGTGCTTCCTAGTTGCAAAGTAGTTTCTCCTTTCTGCCTAGGATACTCTCCATCCAACTCCCAGTATTCAAAGGGACCTCTGTAGCCAGAGCCCTAAATCTTAAACTTCATTATTTCCATGTGAGTCTGCCTCTAGGTATGGAATGGGATTAACTTGCTGAAACCTCAGAGTTTAAAGTATGACTCACTTTTTTTTTATTTGTAATGACTATATTAATTTCCAGTTGGTGATGTCACCTATTGTGAAAAAACTTAATGGTTCAAAACAACACAAATTATCTTATAGTTCTAAATGTCAGAAGTCCAAAATTGGTCTTACTGGGCTAAAAAAAAAAGTGCCAACAGAGTTCCCTCAGGAGGCTCTGGAGAAGAATCTGTTTCTTTTCCTTTTCCAGCGTCTAGATGCTGCTCATATTCCTTGGCTTATATCCCCTTTCCTTCTAAGCAAGCAGTGGTTGGTAAAATCTTTCTAACATTTTACCACTCTAATTCCCCTTCTTCCCTCTTCCACATTAAAAATCCTTGTGTCCATCAGATAATTCAGACAGCCTCTCTCTTTCTCTCTCTCTCTTAGTCAACTGATTAGCCACCTTAATTTCCCTTTGCTATGTAATGTGACACACAGTTTCCAAGAATTAGGATGTGGAAATATTAGGGAGATCATTATTCTGTCTACCACAATGAGTAAGTTATTTGCATGCTTAAACCTTTTTTTTTTTTAAGAGAAAAGGACAGTGAGAGAGAGAGAGAATATCAATTTTTATTGAGTTTTTCACATGGCTTTTGTTGCTCTGACACTTAGTTGCACACATGGGTGTGTTAGGGTTTAAACCTGTGTACTTGTACATGCTGGGCAAGCGCCATAATCACTGAGCCCAGCTTAAATCTTTTTAAAAGGTCAATTTTTTTTATTTTTTATCTTTTGTCTTCATTTATTTTTAATTTTATTTTTAACTGATAAAAATAAAATTGTACATACTAATATGATACCATGTAATGTTTTGATACACGTATATAATGTGTAATTTTTACGTTAGGTTAAATATATTTACTCAAACATTTCTTTGTGGTAAAAACTTAAAATCTCATGGCTTTTTGATAATATCAAATACTTTTTTTCTTTATTTTCTCTTTTCACATTCTTTCTTGGTCCATTATAGTTATAATATATAATGATGGGGTTGTTATTACATATTCATATATACACTCTATATCGATATAATTTGGCCAATATCACTCCACAGAACTTCCCCTCTGTCTTCCCACCTCTCATCACTTAGGCCCTTTCCTCTACTGTTCTTTTGATTTTCATGAGATCCCTGCACACACCCCCATCCATCCTCACCCCACCCCAGCCCTGACCTTTCTTTTCCTTGTTCCTCTCTAGCTTCCACATATGAGAGAATACATACAACTCTTGACCTTCTGAGTTTGGCTTATTTCACTTAACATAGTGATCTCTTGTTCCATCCATTTTCCTGCAAATGACATAATTTCAATTTTCTGTATGGCTGAGTAAAACTCCATTGTGTATATATACACCACATTTTCTTTACCTGTTTATCTGTTGATGGACATCTAGAGAGAATGCTAAATATAAATACTTTTTTAAATGCTTTTTGCAATCAGATCCCCATACTTTTTCTCCTGATTTGGAGGATTTTTATTTTTAACTGGACTCTGTGTAAGCGAAGCAGAAACACACTCCTACATTTTGGAATTGAAAGGATAGTCCTCCCAGTTCATGTCCAGAAACTGCTGCCTTTGGTTTTTTTCAAATTAAGGCAACTGTAAAACTCTCCAAACATTAGCAAATATCCAATGGAATTCAGAATTGCTAAAAAATGGTTGATTGAACATACACTTTTACTTTAAACTATACTTCAACAGTAGTTAAGAAACTTTTTAAGGCATAAAGCTAGAAGGATAAAGTGAACATGAGAAGAAACAACTGCCAAGCAAGATAAGCAAGTAATACTGATGAAAAAATTGAATAGATTGTATTACTTCTTGGAGAAAGCCAAGATCAAGGTCAATTTAAACCACCAAATAATGAAGGCTCAGGTGTGAGCATGTTGGTTGGAAGCTGTCTGACCCCTGATGCCGCTCTTCCTCCACAATGCTAGAGGGCTCCCCTCTCTTACCCCAGCAGAAGACAGGTATCCTCTTTGAAGAGAATAAAACAAAGGTCTGTTTTAATAAATAGAAAATAGGAGAATTAGGTAAACAATGCATGCATACCCAGTGCAGAATTTCTTCCTCACCCAAGAATGATGGAAACCAGTCCTTTACTTCCAGGAGACCAAAGGAGTGTTTCCTTGGAATTCATCAGACCCAGGAGGAAAGGCCCAAAGATACATGGATGTTGAAACCAGGGGTTTCCCAACCACAGGTACCTCATGGTTCTCGCTACAGGAAATCTCATCATGAGCAAGCCTCACCCATTCAAACTTCCAGGCAGCTCTTAAGGCCCTCAATATGAGCAGGCAATCAAGCATGAAGAGGTCTGAGAAAACTTGAACAGAATTTTTTTTAATGTGGTGAAAATAGTGTTAAAAAGAAGAATAACAGCAAAACTCTCAATGTCTTCAAAATAGCCATGGATTCTTATCTCAATGTACTCATAAAGTCAGAATTGGAAAGTTTTTTTAATTTTTTTTCAGAAATTAAAAAAGAGGGGCTGGAACAGTGGCTCAGCGGTTACTGCGCTTGCCTGGCATGCGCAAGTAGGTGGGTTCAAACCCCAGCACCATGTACCCAACAAAGTATGGGCAACGAGGGCCACATGAAAAACTAAATAAAGTTGATTCTGTCTTTCTCTCTCTCTCTCTCTCTCTCTCTCACTTGTTCCTCTCTCTCTTTGAAAAAAGAAAAATTATGAAAGAGCTGTTAGAAGAAAAATAGGAGGATCCGCTTAAACTTCAGCACAATGCCTAAAAATAGACTGTCATTCTATTTGAGCTACCACAGCAAAATAGCTGAGACTGGATAATTTATATAAAATAAAAACTTACTTCCCATGGTTCTGGAAACTGAAAAGCTCAATATCAAAGCAGGTTCAGGTCTTGGAAAGGCTACTGTCTGCTTCTAAGATGGGGCCTTGATACAGTGTTCTCCAGAGAAGGGAGAGCGAAGAAAGGAAACAAGGGATGAGTTTCCTCTATTAAGCCTTATATAAAGGCATCTAATCCCACTCATGAGGAGGTGGTCGTAATCACACTGAAGACCCCACTTCATAATACCATTTTGGCCATCCAGTTTCAACTGAATTTTGAAGGGGAGACATTCAAACCAGTGAACTGGATTCACAAACAAGATTCTCCAAGTGTCCAGAAAACACACAAAGATTTCGGGATCTGTATAAGTTCAGATTTATCAAAAGAAACTTGGAGAAATAAAACAGAACAGTGCTTTTAAAATTCTGACAAAATATGTATATATATATCCAACCTACTATTCATTCTATAGTCAAGTTATAAATCATATAAGAGTGAGGAATTTTTAGGCTTGCAAAAAGTTCTCAAAAAATGTTCCCTCCTACACATCCTTCCTTAGGAAGCTACTAGAAAGAGAATGTACTCCACCTAAAGGATGAATAAACTTAAGAAAAAGGAAGACTGTAACCAGGAAAAAGGAGATCCATATAGGCTAGAAGCAGAGGCAATTCACAGAATGTTGGTAAAGAGAGGTAGATGTTAGCTACAAAGCAACTCAACTCTGGGAAAGGATTTTTCTAAAAGATGAAGTTGATTAGATAGTTGATATGAATGAACGTATTGAGACAGGTAGAAGCTGCAGAAGAGTTTAGAGTTAAATAGTGATAAGGTTAGTGTTCATAGAAAACAGCAAATAACACAAGATGAAGAAACCAGACAAAACAAAATGCAAGGGAACACACAAAGTCCAAGAAATAAAAATTTATAGCAGTTTTCTCTATACAGAAAGCAGAATTGTAATAATGCAAATACTAACTTTTGATTTAACTAAATTTATGATCCTATATTGGGAAGACAGAGAAATGAGGAATGCACAGAGCTTTGGTAGTGGGGAGAATACAGCAAAGAGCTAAATCTTCATCTCACAAAGTAAGAACAAATAAACAAATATATGAATATTATTTAGAGAAAGGAATATATTGTTCCAAAGACTCAGGTAAAGAACTTGAAAGTGGTTGCCTTAGGAAGGGAATTGGGAGAAGGAGGCTGAGGACTGTGATTTTTGTTATCCACTCTTGTTGAAATAGTTGATTCCTTCAATTATAAGACTGATTTAATTAATACCTTTTTTAAAAGTGAGGATACCGAATTAAGTACTTTACTTCTCTAGAAGCACTGCAGATTAATGAGATGTTTATAATATATTATTAGCTTATTAAAAGAGAAAAAAAGCTTACTTAGATTTCTGATGTTCTCAGTCTATATTGGCATTTCCTAATGTTCCTAATGTAATTATATTAACATACATCAGCTAAGATTGAAATTAAATATATAATACTAGAAATTTCTTATTCACCCTCATTAAATACCCTTGCTATTTTATTATACTTCCTTCTGACTTTTGTGTTCCAAAATCTTTTCATTTTTCTTGATATATGCCTACAATCCCAGTTACTTAGGAGACTGAAGATCATAAGTTGAAGGCCAGCCTCAGCAGCTTAGCAAGACTCCATCTCAAAACCAAAATTAGAAATGACTGGGGATATAACTCAGTGGGAAAAACTCCTCTGGGTTCAATCCCCAGTACCATTAAAAAATTAATTTTATGACTTGAATAAAGTTTGAACCAATAAATCCTTTGTAAGATTCAGGTGTAAGATATATTGACTGGGCTAGAGAGGTTGCTCAGCAGTACAACACTTGCCTGGCATGTGTGAGGACCAAGGTTAAAACCCCAGCACCACACACACAACTAAGTGTCAAGAAAGCAAAAGCCAGGTGAAAAAAATTAATTTAAAAAAAAAAAAAAAGATACATTAGCAAGTCAGGCACAGTGTAGTACATGCCTATAATCCCAGTAGTTCAGGAGCCTGAGGCAGGAGGATTGCAAGCTCAAAGCCAACCTCAGCAATTTAGTGAGACTCTATCTCAAAATAATACTAATAATAAAAGGGCTGGGGATGTGGCTCAGTGGTTAAGTGCTGCACCCTGGGTTCAACCCCTGGTACCAGGGAAAAAAAAAAGGATATATTGGCAAACTAAATAGAAAAGAAGACAACCATTGGATAGAGAAAAGCAACCAAGATTACTTCAGTTAGTCTATTCTGATTTTTTCCCCAGTTCATTACATTTTTAGGCACCTACTGCTCACTGAGCATTGTGATAGTATCAACTAGCATTCCTAGTACTCACCGCTTGTTCTGCTCTGATTGCTTTACCTCCCTATCATTTAACCATTGCAGCAAACCCTCTGAAATGAATATTAATGTTATCCCCAAATCATAAGCAAGGAAAGTGAAGTATAAACGGATTGTGTTTCCTGAAGTGTTTATAGGGAGTGGCAAAGCAGAAAACTCAAACCCAGAGCCCACACTGTGAATCAGTGTTCTGGATTGTCTCCCATTGGTCAGTGAGAGGCACCATGGAGAAAACACAAAACTAGGGAAGAAAGTGAAGGGGATTCACTTATTATTGAGCACTCTACTCAAGTCCAGAAAGTTTGACATTGTATTTAATTACCATGACAATGTAATGAATGACTGTTGCTTCCTTATACTTGTGAACAGGGTTAGGAAACTTGCCCAAGGTCACAAAATTAGGCTTTAAGCCCTCCAGAAACACATTTCTTTTTATTGGGGGTTTACACAAACACAAAAGGAACCGGCAAAACTATAAGATGATGTCAAATCTGTGGTAGAAATAAAACACAGTAAAACCCTCAAAGAAAGAGTGTTCAGTCCAAAGGAGATGCTAGTGGGACCTCCTGGAGGAAGTGTTTGTGACCTAAGTAGCCTTTAGGGCTGACAAAAAGCATTTCCAGATTCAGCTCTTTTTATAGGAATTTCAGAGCCTATAAATAGAAATGCATGTGGATGATAGAGCAAAATATGGGAGGTGACAAAGGAGGTTGTTCTGTTAAGGTTAGAGTAAAAAGGTAGTGTGCTAGCTATTAGGAAATGAATAAAAGCAAAGAAAAGTGAAATTTAGGAAATAAAGTTAATTTCCCTGGGTGAAGATTTTGAAATATGATGGGTTGAAAGTTTTCATGACCCAGACTTTCCTGACCTGCTCTTAAAGACACATTAAAAAATTAGATGCTGCCACCTGCTATATATACATACACATACATATATATATACACACTTTTTATGTATGTATGTGTATATATTTTTTTTCAGAGGTATAAATGAAAAGAGATGTCAACTCAGGACTTTTGCCAGCCTCTCTAGATCAGTAACATGTCGTCTCAATCCAGGCAAGTATTGCTATTGCTTAGCACTTGGGATGAAGCCAACTGTGATGTTCAGCAAATATGGGTTCCATCCACTTGAAAATGATTGCTTTTACATCTTGTGACATCTTTATGGTCTCTGCAATGAAAATAAATTATAATTCCTTAGAGTGGGAGAAACTAAGTTAGAAAGAAAAACGATTAGAAACAGAAGGCAGCTTGACACTTATGATGCCAGATTTGTTCAACATGTGATTCCAAAGCTGTGGAGAAGTTCTTCTGGCCATTCTCCCAATTAACAACCTTTAGCTTACTTAAAAGCCAAAATCCATGACTCAAAAGAGCGTGCTAGGAAGAAATCTTTTTGACAGATAAAATTATCTATTCCTGGCAACATCAAATAACATATATACATACACTCATGTACCTTTTTCTGGAATGAAGCTCAGAATACACCAAGATCTAACTTAAACACCTCCCTAGGGCTCTAAAGCTCAAGTAAAATAGCTAACATCTATCAAAATAGGTACTATTCTCACATAATCTTATTTTGAAGTTGATGCAATTGAGTCCAGGGGAGGCTAAATAACTTTTTCAAGGTCATACAAGTAGAAAATGACAGCTTGGACTGAAACTCAGTCTGATTCCACAACATTTTTTTAAAGAGAGAATTTTATTTTTTCATCTGGTTTTTGTTTTTCTGACTCTTAGTTGTGTATGTGGTGCTGGAGTTCTAACCTGGGTCTTCACGGTTGCCAGGCAAGTCCTCTACTACTGAGCCATTACTGTGAGAGGTGCTCACAATCAGCTCTTAGAAACTGCCAAAGAACTGAGGTGGGAAACCAGGGGACTCAAGGCAAGACTGCACAAGAGTGCCAGTGACACTCTGTGCAGCTATTTATTTCTTGGGATAGCTTACAATTTAGTTGTGATAGTTTACTGTTCAGCTGTGATAGTTTACAATTCAGCAAGCAATAAAACATTGATAATGAATACCTTGTTTATAGTTGTTTAGTCTGAGTAATGCTATTATCTTTTCCAGATGTCCTACCTCTCTACTTCTAAGAGTCTATGTCCTTCACCTAATCATAAACTCAAGTTGTATAACGTCTTTATCTCTCTTCTCTCCAGATGTCCTATACCCTTCACCCAAATATGAACTCCTATTTTTGTACAATATTGTTATCTTCACATGAGAATTAGACTGTAGCCATTCCTGTTATGGTCTAAGTTCTCAGGCGTCCCTGAGAGTTTCATCCCGTAACTGACTTCATCATCATATGTTAACCCTTCAGTGAACTTCCTCTTATTCTGTCATATATTATCCTACACACCAGCCTTCCTACATTCTTAATAGTCTTTATCTTCTAGGAGTTTATGACCTAATACTGGATTCAGAAATCTATCCTTCAGTGTGGTAAGTGCACACATAGTAAGAGTGCTAAGGATGTGCAGGAAGAACACCTAACCTTGCTTTTGCCTATAAGGCAAGTCAACACCAAAGGAATAGCTAAACTAAGAAAGAAGCAGGTCACCAAGTACAGAGATGAATGAGAGCTTTGTACTGTGAATCCATAGAAGGAAAAACTAATGGCAATGGAGAGCCATTTTGAGTAATTTTAAACTGAAGATGGACATGACTAGATTTGTATTTCTAAAACTTTTTTAGTTATTTTGGAGAATAAGCTTTAAGCAGATCAGGAAGACAAAGAGCTCTCTAGGTTCAATCCCCAGCACCACACCAAAAAATAAATAAAATAAAGAAGAAGAATTTGACATTGAAGGCAAGAAAGATGAAGGAACCAGATGACTCCTAAGTTTCTGACTTGAGTAACATAATGGACATGATGTCATTTGCCAACATAGGAAATCCAGAAAAAGGAGGAGCTTTAAGAATGTGATAGATACCTGCTGTGAAGGATTTGGGGTTTAACTCCTCACTCCATAAACTGGAGTTGTATGTACTCACTTCCAAAGAGTACAGAATGGAAAGGCAGTGAGGAAGAGGAAACTCACTGAGTTTATAGTGCAGAAAGTTAATAAATATCACCTCAGCCAGGTGATAAGTCATGTTGACTGTACCCTTGATTCTGTGTGATGACAATATTACTTCCATGATTTTATATTCAAAACACCATAACACCAAGTCTAATCATGAGAAATACCAGACAGATTCCAATAGAGGGGCATACTACAAAATATCTGGCCAGTTCTCAAAACTCAATATTATCAGAAACAAGAGAAATTAGAGAAACTGACAGTCAAGAAGAGCAATGTGGTCAAGAAATGCAATGTGGTTTTCTGAATGGGCGCATGGAATAGAAATCTTGCATAGGGAAAAAACTAAAGAAATCTGAACTATTGGACTTCAATTAATAACAATGCATCAGCATTGGTCTTTTAGCTATGGTTAAATGTTCTATACAAATTTAAAATGTTAATAGAAGAGATATATGGGATATATGGGAACTCTGTACTATCTTCTACACATTTAAAGCTGTTCTAAAAATAAAGTGTATTTTTTAAAGTCTTGTGTTCATCAGAAACTAATTTCATGTGAATCTTTTAAGAAATACCCTATGCTTATGTGTGTAGATATTCCCGTTCACCTTTCCGTGTCTTCTCTCCACCTTTCTCTATTCTGCTCTGTGCCCAGGAGGCTAACCTGAGCAGGCAATATCTACAAGCTCCTTAGCTCTCTCCCTTTGTCCAGTAGGATTTGGGCAGTGAAGGAATGAAGGGGTGGAGAAGCATCTGCAGGAGATCTGAGCAAGGAGGGGAGAAACAGGCGTATATACTCCCCTTGCTCTTTCTTTGTTGAGTATGGGATTAGCCAAGGGTCCATTTCTTTACCATAAGCCACAGCTCTGTTGGGCAGCCCTCTCCAAGAACACCCGGCTTCTGATAACTCCCTCCTCCTGCCCTTGGACTAGGTAAGAATGCTAACAGCTCTCTTCTGTGACAGTTAACATCTGACAGCTCCTCTCAGTGGCCCTTGAAGTTCTTAAGCCTGTCTTGGTTTTCCTTGACTGTTTAGTCAGCTTTTTCACCATTGTGACCAAAAGACCTAACAATTAGAAAAGGAAAAGTTTATTTTGGGACTCTTGGTGTCAGAGGTCTTACTCCATAGATGGCTGATTTCATTCCTGAGGGCCTGAGATGAGGCAGAACATCATGGCAGAAGAGTGTGGTGGAGGAAAGTGGCTCTGGACAGGCACCAAAAAGCAGAAAGAGAAAGCTCTCCTCGCTACAGTCAAAATATAAACCCCAAGGTCATGCCCCCAGTGACCCACCTCCTCCAGCCACACCCTACCTGCCTACAGTTACCACTCAGTTAATCCCTATCAAGGATTAATGCATTGATTAGGTCAACCCAGTCATTTCACCTCTAAACTTCCTTGCCTTGTTTCACACATGAGCTTTTGGGTGACAACCAGTATCTAAACCATAACATTGGCCCTACCATACTTTTGTGAACATCTCTTCAATAACTCTATCTTGCTTGGACTCTGATTAATATATAAATATATATTCCATTCACTTTTACAATATGAGCATTCTATACACACATTTATTTATTTATTTATTTATTTATTTATTTATTTATTTATTTATTTTTGGTACCAGAGATTAGTTCCAGTGGTGCTTAACCACTGAGCCACATCCCAGCCCTTCTTATTTTTTTTTTTATTTTGAGATAGGATCAGAGCCTCTCTAAGTTGCTGAAGCTGGCTTTGAACTTGTGATCCTCCTGCCTCAGCCTTCTGAGCTACTGGGATTACAGGCGTGCACCACCAAACCCAGCTCTATCCGCACTGTTGCACCTTGCCTTTTTTTTTTTTTTAATCTCAATACAGTTTGAGTTTCTTTCCCATCCATACGTATTTGTTTTGGTTTGGATGTGAGATGTCCCCTAAAAGCTCATGTGTAAGACAATGCAAGAAGGTTTAGAGGTGAAATGATTGGGTTATGAGAACCTTAACCCAATCAGTGAATTAATCCCCTGAAAGGGATTAACTGGGTAGTAACTGAAGGCAAGTACAGTGTGGCTAGAGGAGGTGGGTCAGTGGGGATGTGACCTTGGGCTTTACATTTTGTATTTGGCAAGTGGAGTTTCTCTCTGCTTCCTGATTGCAATTCACTGAGCCATTTTCCTCCACCACACTTTTATGCCATGGTGTTCTGCCTTATCTCAGGCCATGAGAAATGGAGCCATCTGTCCATGTACTGAGATCTCTGAAACCATGAGCCCCCACATAAACTTTTCCTCCTCTAAAATTGTTCTTGTCGGATCTTTTAATCAAAAAAGCAACAAAATAGTTGACTAAAATAGTATTGATCTACCTTATCAGTATCTCATAATATCCAATTGTCTGTGCATACCAGACAAAATATAATTGTACAAATTATATTCTAAAAAGATGGGAATTGAAAGCTTAAACTTAGTTGGGGGACGTGAAGCTTTGGATAGAGCAATAAGACAGGGCTAGAACTTCTAGAGATAAGGGTGAGGTGAGCTGATGCTGCTAACATCCTCTACAATTTCACAATAGTTGAGAAATTAGGCTGTGGAGTCAGACTGCTTAGGTTCATATTCCAGCTCAGTCAAGATATGTAATCTTGGGCAGATTACATAGTTTTTCTGTGTATATTTCCTCAAATGTAAAATGGGAATAATAATAACTACCCAAAGGTAATATATATGCTCAAAAGCATTCAATCTTCAAGCTAACTTTCAAGCCAGCACACACCAGGCAACATGGCACATCCAGAGGAAATAAGACCATGAACCTCCATCATGGTCTCTCTCCCTGTTCCCAGTTCTATGCTTCTTTCTCTTCAGCCTCCCTCAGCTTCTTCCTTCTCTCATTCTTCATTGCTCATTGCATCCATCTGTTTTTTCATGAAGCTCTCTCCATAGGCTTTGTACTGATATTTAAAATTCTTTTTGTTTGTTTGTTTGTTTGTTTTTGCAGTCCAGGGGATTGAACCCAGGGCCTTGTGCATGCTAGTTAAGCACTCTACCACCGAGACGCATCCCCAGCCCCAAAATTCTTTTTTTTTTTAAAGAGTGGGGGAAAGTAAGGGGGGGATCCATTTTATTTAGTTTTTCACATGGCTTTCCTTGCTCCAAGACTTCATTGTGTACATAGTGCTGGGGTTCAAACTCGCATATTTGTGCATTCCGGGCAAGCGCCATAATCGCTGAGCCACTGCTCCAGCCCTCCAAAATTCATTTTAAATAAAGAATTAGACAGCAAATTCTAGGATTGTGTTATTACTAGTTTACAGTTCAATTGAAAAGTTATGAATGAGCTTAAGTATTCTTTATAAAGCAGAGAAGCCATCAGAAAAAAAAATAGCTGCAAATGATATGCTATTATTTCCCATCAAAAGTAGTTAGTGTGCTTGCCTCGATCAATTTCTTGTCAGATACAGGAGTTGCCATGATTATAGAGGAGCACTTAATCGACAAGGTGCCATCATTATCAAAAAAGTAATTATTCATCCATGCAATAATTAGAAATAATTGAATGTAATTTAAACTAAGATTGTTTCCTTTATATGTGTCAATAAAAGATGTAGGTAACAAAAATTTTTATTCCAAAAAAATTTCTCCAAGAAGTTTAAAGTATTTCAGAGGCACTATCTCTGAGTTTGAGAATTATCTCTGCATTTTACAGTCCTCCTGTAAGTGATTATGTTAGTCAACTTTCCATCACTATAACAAAGCATCTGAGAGATAACCAGCTTGTACAAAGATAAGGTTAATTTTGGCTCATAGTTTTTAAGGTTCCACTCAATGACCAGTTGGCCCTATGGCCTTAGACCTATGACAAGAGGCCATGGAAAGACCATGTGATGAAACCAAACTACTCACTTTGTCACAAGCCAGGGAGTCAAAGAGAGAGAGAGAGAGAGAGGCAGGGACCTGGATCTCACAATCCTCTTCAAGGGCAGGCTCCCAATGACCTCACACTAGGCCCTCATATAGTCAAGGTTCCAACACTTCCAAAGGGAGCCACCCTGTGGACCACATCTTAACACACAAGACTTTGGGGAACATTTAAAATCCAAGTGACCTCTAAATATTATACTGCCAAGGTTTTGTGGTGCTGGTTTTTTATCTATTATCTCTTCCTAAATGTCTGGTTATAAGTGTCACATACATAGCTAAGTACTTAAAGTTTCCTGTCTCTTTCAGATTTGATGTATGTGGATATTTAGATGGTAGATACAAACATATACATATATCATATACATATATACCAGGATTGAACCAAGGGGTGCCTAACCACCGAGGCACATCCCCAGCCCTTTTTATTTTTTATTTCAAGACAGGGTCTCTAAAACTAAACACCAAAATCACAAATAATCCAATCAATAAATGGGCTTTGGAACTAAAAAGAAACTTCTCAGCAGAGAAAGTCCAGAAAGCCCATAAGTATATGAGAAAATGCTCTACATCATTAGCAATAAGAGAAATGCAAATCAAAACTTCACTGAGATTCCACCTCACTCCAGTCAGAGTGGCAAAAATGAAGAATATGAATAACAACAGATGCTGGAGGGGCTGTGGGAAAAGAGGAACACTGTCACACTGCTGGTGGGACTGCAAACTGGTTCAGCCACTATGGAAAGCAGTGTGGAGACTCCTCAAAAAATTAGGGCTGGAACCACCTTATGACCCAGCTATCCCACTCTTGGGTATTTTACAAAAAGAGTTAGAATCAGCATATTATAGAGATATAGCTTTATCAATGTTATAGCAGCTCAATTTATTATAGCTAGATTATGGAACCAACCCAGATGTCCCTCACTCAATGAGTGGATTCAAAAACTTAGGAGAAAACAATACTATGGCTTTTGAAATCAAATGGATAGAGATTGAAAAAATTATGCTAAGTGAAATATCCCAAACTCAGAGACTCAAAGACTGAATGTTTTCTCTCATTTGTGGAAGCTAGAATATAACCAGAAACAGTATGATAGATGGCTTAGCTAATAATAACCTCAACATGTATGAATTTTTACACGAACAGGGGGAACCTTGCCTAGGATGCTGGGAGACTTAGGGAGGGGGCAGGGAGGGTAAAGGGAATAGGAAGGATATCAAAGAGACTGGAGAGAGGGAGTATGGGGGAATCAACTCAGAGGGAAACCTCTGACCTCCATGAGAAGTCCATTTAACACAGAGATTTAATTGGAGGAACATGGAACCATGGGGAACCCAAGGGGGGAAACCATGGAATGGCATCAGCCTTGGCTTGCTATATATTTATTTGTTTTTGATTGTTTGATAATGATTCTCCCTTAATTGTAAGTCCATATTCAACAAATTTTTAAAAAAAGAAAATAGTTACTAAAAAAAAAAAAAAGACAGGGTTTCACTCAGTTGCTTAGGGCCTTAGTAAATTTCTAAGGCTGATATTGAACTTGCAATTCTCCTGGCTTAGTCTTCCGAGTCGCTAGGATTACAGGCATGTACCATCAAGTTTGCTCATATGTGAATTTCAGTCACACTGTCCACCGTTTGCTTCTCAAACACACCAAGTTATCTCCTGGTTCGGGTTTTTGCCTTTGCTTTTCCCTTTTGCAGGAAGGCTCTTTCTTGTCCTTCAGATGTCTCTTCAAATGTTACCTCCTTAGAAAGTGAAAGGCCTTCCCTGATCACTTCCTCAAAGGCAGTCCCCCAACCTGGTACTGTACATTAATCCCATCAATTATTCTGCAAGAAACCGCTCTCTTTCACCCATAGCTGCTTCATCATAATCGAATATATCTGATTTATTTCATTACAGATGGTCTAGTCATTCTCTTGCACTAGAATATAAGTCCTGGAGAGTATGAATTTTGTCAGTCGTGTTCAACATTATATCTCCAACACTCATGATGAAATCTAATATAAGTAGGGGACTCAATATTCACTAAGTAGATGAATGCTTGAATAAATGAATGAATAGAATATTTAAATATTCAACTCATTATATCATAGTACAGTGTTTCAGTAATTCTCAGGTTTCTCCTTTCTCCCTCCATTGACAAACCATAGAGTTTATGAGATAAGATTTATGAGAATAACATTGAAAGTTAAATAGAGTTAGATAGCAAACTTGGAAGTTTCTTATTATTATTCAAATTATTCTTAGAAAACCATGCTATATATGAAGTTTGGATTCATATCAAAGAACACAGGGTTTCAGCTGTGTGTGGTGGCACAGGCCTATATTAATACCAGCAAGGTTGACTGAGCAGAAGGATTGCAAGTTCAAAGCCAGCCTTAACAACTTAGCAGCCTCTAAGCAACTTAGCAAGATCCTGTATCAAAATAAAAAATAAAAAGGCCTGCAGATATAGCTCAGTGTAAAGTGCCCTGTGTTAAATCCTCAGTACCCTACCCCAAAAGGCAGGATCTCCTCTATGGCCTGAGAAATTTACTGAATTGTAATTTTAGTCACACTAAATGTGTTTTAAATTGCCTAGATTGTCACATATGGTTTACAAAGAATTTTTTCAAAGAGTGGATTCACACCTCTTAAAGTTAGTTTTATTTGAAGCTGGGCATGGTGACATGCTCCTCTAGTGCCAACTATCTGGGAGACTGAGGAAGAACAATCACTTGAGATTAGGGGTTCAAGACCAGCCTGGGCAACATAATGAGACCTGACTCTTAAAATTATTAAAATAAAATTAGTTCTATTCCTATCCAATGATTCTTACGATTTTGTCACCAACCAATCAATTGAGCAAGTATTTATCCAGTTCCTAATATATTATCATAATTTTCCAATGTAGGAAACAAAACAAGGATAGCATTATAATCTTAATTAAAATGTACACCTTTGTGTGCATAAAGGGAAAAAGAAAAAGGAAATAAGCAAATGCTTGACTGTGAGTATCTGAGCAATGGGATAAGTAAGAAGTGATTGCTACTTTTTATTTTATAGTCTAATATATTTCCCAAATTTTCTACTATAAGCACATCTTATTTTTTAATGCCATGAAAGATATATATTATTTATGTCCCTAAGAAACATATCTTATAACTGCAAAGGAAAAAATTAACATGCAGGAGACAGAAGACAATTGAGGGAAAACTGTATGGTTACTAAAAATAAGCTCAATAAGTTGTTCAAAGCAGGAGAAGTCAGGAAAGTGGAAAGTTTAAATTCTCTTTTTGAACAAATATGGTAGAAATTTAGCATATATTATCTTTTTAAATTTATTTTTATTAGTACAATATAGTCATACATAATGATTGGATTACTTCTTGCATATTCCTAGATGCACACAAATCAGCAATACAATTTGTTCAGTATCTTCCCACCCCCACACCCCTCAACCTCCCTCCTCCCATCCCTGATCCCTTCCCTTTCTTCTGAGTCCTATATTGTTCCTTAAAAACCCAAATGCAGTGACATAATTCTTATACCTATGAAGAACATTTTTATGTATATGACTATAGTATATACAGTGACACTTATAACTGCTTAGAATGTACCTTGCTTTATCTCAGTTCCAACATTTCCCCTTCTCCTCCCTTCCTATCATCTCTTGTTATTCTTGAAAATATTTGACAATAGGATTAAACAGTAAAATTTTATATGGGTAAGCATATATTATCTTGAGAAAATTAACAAGCATAAAAAAATAAAAGCTTTCCCTAGCCATTTTGGGGGGTTTCTATTGACCAACAATGCCAATCTGCAATACAAGCAGTGTTTCAGTTTTAAATATGGACAACAACAGGGGCTAGATATACATAGCTCAATGGTAGAGGGCTTGCTTAGCATACAGGGGGCCTTGGATTTTATCCCTAGCATTATTAAACCATAGATTCCAAACGCTGCCTCCTAATAGAAAATGATCCAGTTCCACTTTAAAAAATAATAATAAAGAGGCTATATACATCACTCGACTTCAAAGGTAGAAAGTGATATGAATCAAAATTTAGGTCACTTTCGAAAACAGCATTTTGGGCATTATTTGAATATTTCTTTTGCAATTCTTAATTAAACACATTATTTAATTGTAAAAACCAAAGAAAAATTTCATACCATAGCATTTCCTGTTTAGACAAGGAAAATGGAACAAAATTGACTGCTTAAATTAACAAAGGACTCAAAGCATTCTTGTAGCACAAATGGACACTTAAAAAGCATAAATATGCTTATGAATGTATACAAATGTATATTTCATTAATTTTAGGATGCCCTTAATTATAAAACTCAAAATTATTTTATAAATCACTAAGAAAGAACAAGTGCTCCCAAATGAACTGTTGCATACCATCAAATTTGTAAGATGAATCCTAATAAAATATGGGAAAACATGAATTTTTAAATCAGTGAAATAGATTATACATTATGTAACAATTTGACCAACAAATTTTTAATAAATCCTTGAGTGAATGATATCCTTGAATATCATTGAAATCCTTGAGTGAATAAATGAATGAATATATAAATCTAACACTCAAAATGCCGAAATGATAAATCAGAAAATGCATTCTAAATCAGTATTAACCACTAAATAAATATGTAAAGTAAGAACATTATTGTCTGACATTTATTTTGAAGTGACACATCTATCTCTTTGAAAAGAGTCCTGGATATGATTAAATTCTGATAAATAAGAACCACCTACCTCTATGTAAAACAGGTGAAGCTTGATTTGTAAAGCCCAAGTGAGTAATCTAATGTGTTTAATATAACAAATTGGGTGGGGAGAAAAAGCTGTTATCACCTCCTACTCTTCTCTGTTTTAAAATACACACAACTTCTTGTTTTTTTTTTTTTGTTTGTTTTTTAAAGAGAGAGGGACAGTGAGAGAGAGGAACAACTTTATTGAGTTTTTCACATGGCCTTAGTTGCTCCAACACTCAGTTGTGTGTGTACGTGGTGCTGGGGTTTGAACCCGGGTCCTCGTGCTTGCCAGGCAAGCACCGAAACCGCTGAGCCACCACTCCAGCTCCTACACACAACTTCATAGATACTCTTACCTATGAGAAAAGCAGTTTTATCCTCTTATAGAATCTTGTAATGGAAATGCTGTTCTGTTCATACACCATTTCCTTCTGCTATAGGAAAAATATCTAACAGAAAAAAAGCATTATCTTCATCCATGTACACATAGGACATATTGTAATTATTGAACCAAATTCTTATACATTTGCATTTCAAAAATTCTGTTTATTTTCCAGGGGAATTAACACTTTTGACTCCTGGTGTTATTTGATAGTCTATTTTCTCCTCTGTCTTTCTGACACCTTTATCCCACTCTCTAATCCTCTGAACCACTATCACCACCAAGATATTGCCCAAGTCCTGAGGCAAAGTGGTCCACAGGATTGACGTCCAGAATGAAGAGTTTAAGATAGCAAGTAACAGAGCAGAAATCCTGTCATGGTAGCATATGGATTATACTTATATTTGCATAGATTGCCTCTAAATTAAAGAGTTTAATCATCTAGGTGAGTTCCTGTGAATTTATGTATATGAGTTGATATTCTAGAATTCTAGAATATCCAGGTTAGGGGGAAAAAAAAAAACCCACCTATAGGACTGGGTTTCGGCGCTTGCCTAGTAAGCACGAGGACCTGGGTTCAAACCCCAGCACCATGTGCACAACTAAGTGTTGGAACAACAAAGGCCATGTGAAAAACTAAATAAAGTTGTTTAAAAAAAACACCCACCTATAAAGATATCCATGGGGGCTGAAGCAGTGGCTCAGCAGCTAAGGCACTTGCCTGGCATATGCAAGAATGCAGGTTCAAACCCCAGCACCACATACACAACAAAGTGTCAGAGCAACCAAAGCCACATGAAAAAAATAAAATTGATTCTCTTTCTCTTTCTCACTGTCCCTCTCTCTTTAAAAGAAAAAAAGAAAGATACCCATGGCATAGTCTTAACTGAAACAAAAATTGTTGACCAACATGTAATATAATTTTTAGTTTTAAAAAGTCATGTTTGAGCTATAGATCAATCTGTTTAGAAAACATGATGGAAGGTAAAAATGCTTGGCCTTATGAAGTTTTTGTTTAGTGAAGAAGACTTATTTGTAAATGCAAATATGATACTAAGGTGAATAGGGAGAGACAACTTCAGAGAGAAAGAAACCAGAAAAGAGGATATATTAGTTCTGAGAACATTAAGGAATGTTCATGGAAAAGATGGCATTTTAACTGGACCTTGAAAGTATGTGTGAAGGCATATAGCATTGGTACATTCAGAATACAGTGGAGTTGAGTTATACATTCAACCATAATGTCCTACTTGTAAGAAATACACATATATTCAAATACGTGGAAAGATGCATGTATATGATACATGTGACACATTATCAATAAATGTACATTTTGAATTATACACAAAACCTTAGTGGGATGATGAACTCCACTGCAGGATGTTTAGAAACACCTCTGACCTCTACCCGATAGATCCCAGTAGCATTTACCAGGTGTGACAACCAAAAATGTCTCCAGACATTGCTCTGGGTAAGAGGGGGCAAAAACCTTTAGTTTAAAAAAAAAACACTGGTATATACAAATACAAGGTACACAAGAGATTCTTTCCCTCTTCTCTGCAAGTGGATAAGAATTCTCACCAACTCAAGTGATCCTTCCCCCTCAGCCTTTTGGGTGGCTGGGACTATAGGTCAGAGCCACCACACCCAGCTGATTCTTAACTTCCTTGGGTCAAGTAAGCCTTTGAAAATCTGCTGAAAGCTGTTGACTCATACCTTAGAAAACATGCATATTTCCTCTTCATTGACTAGGGGATTTACACTGGGATTCTCCTGAGAGGAATTCTGTTTCCAGGAGCTTACAGAAATGTCATATTCCTATTTTCTTTTTTTTTAATTTTTATTAAGAAATTTAGTTATTGCACAATCGAAAATGTGTATGAAGTAACGATATGATATGCATATATTCTTTTTTTTTCAATTTTTTATTTTTGAGCAACCTTACAAGATTTTAACAAGACAATATAAAATGTGTATAAGATGTGTATATATATTCTGGACATTGCAACTGTCCCCAGGAGTGCCCCCCC
>PVKS010005480.1:51214-85036 GCA_004027875.1 Aplodontia rufa | reverse complement strand
AGCCAGCTGTGGAACCAGCCTCGGTGTCCGCCAGCGGATGGCTGGAAATTCGGTGTAGATGCACAGTGGAGTTGTATTCAGCCCTGAAGAGGAGTCAAAGTGTGGCAGGAAAATGGGCATGTGAAGGGAAGTAAGAGGAACTCGGGTCACGTTTGCTCTCATATGTGGAAGCTGGAGAGCAAAAAGGAGAGGAAAAGTGGGGGAAATCTCATGAAAGCTGATGGGAGATCAGTAGAGAAAAGGGACAGGAGTGGTGGTAGGGAGGTACTGGGTAAGGATGCTGATCATATTGTTACGTTGCGCACAGGTATGAATACGGATGCTGATCATATTGTTACGTTGCGCACAGGTATGAATACGTAACAACAAATCCCATCATTATGCACAGCTCTAAAGGACAGATAAAAACGCGGAAGAGAAAAAAATTGCAAATGATGAGTTATTTGCTCACCTGATTCAACTTCCAGTGAAATTCTGCAGGTTTGTATATCTTCTCCTCAGAAGGATCCTGACGGAGGAGGAAAACAAGCCGGCACCCATGGACATACAGGGAGTAATGGTGTCGGTTCATATCTGCCAAGACAGTTCCTTCGGGTAAGCTGGCAACTCAAGACCCAAGAGAGGAAAGAGAGCTACTTCTCTAAAGGATTACGAGGACACCTCCATCTGCACAGATGAACCCTGCAGCTGGGCCACCGTGGGGTTCAGGAACAAACACACTTGGGTGTTACTGAGCAGCTGGGCCCAAGGTGACCACTGGCACTCGACCCACCAAGCACAGCTAATAAATTCCCAAATGCCACCGTGGCCTCTCTTGAGGACAAAGCACCCTCAGCAGACAGAAGGGCATCTGTGCTGGCCAGAGGCGCTGGGAAGGAAGGGACCTGCCTGCACAGGCCACGCCTCTGGACACTGCAGAGTGGCCTACCTGTTTTGTCTGAACTGCAAAGAATCGTCTCCTTCTTCCTGCCAAAAGGCCCATGCCTCATCCACACAGCGATGGTGAAGGGCCCTCTGGGATCGAGGGAAACCACACCGTCCGGGACCCTCACCGCCTGGGTGCCGTTGAACTCAAACACCTGGTCGCTGTCGTGCCCGTTGTCGGTGGGGAGGCCGGCAGTCCAGTTCAAGGAGCTGCTGGGGGAAGGAAGCAGCTCGGCAGTGCCAGCAGCAGCCCCTAAAACCACAGCGACGCTGACGGTCAATTCCGCGCAGACCCAAAGGCCCCGTCAAGCAGCTCAGCCACGTAGCGCTGGCCTCATCTGGTGGCTGCAGGACTTGCTAGCTCTAGGTTACTTTTCTTCAACAATAAGGAGGATTTCTTTGTCTTTGTTTTTTTTTTTTTTTACAAAAATAAGTAACAACCATGGGATTTTAGGGAGGGAGGATGAGAAGAATGAAGCATTTCTTGTAATGCCACCACGTACAGACACCACTGGGGTCCGGACACGCCAGTCCTCTACAGGCACACATGCAGTTACCCGCTGTGAGAGCGGTCCCGCCATGCACACGGCATCCTACGTACATGCGGTCCGTTCAGCTTCCTCCACTGCCTGATTTTAAATGTTCATACAGCTCTTCACTGCATGGGAGCCTGCAGTAACTTAGCCCGTCTCCCCGGGGACACTGAGGCTGTTCCTAACTCTTCCCTTTGTAAGCCTCTCCTTGATGAGCGTCTGTGGGCCCAGTGATCGTGTACCGAGGATAAACTGGTAACGGAATTACCAAGTTAACAAACAATTTTACACCTATCATTACATATTCCCAAAGTAAAAGAAAAAGAAATTTTTTTCTTTTCTTTTTTGGGTTGGGATGGAGGCCAAAGCTTAGTGCAAGGTAAGGACGCTGTGCTTTTTCCCAGCCCCCCAAGTTTTTTTTTTTTTAGAGACAGGGACGGTGAGAGAGAGAGACAGAGAGAGAGAATCAATTTCATTTAGTTTTTCATTTGGCTTTCATTGCTCTAACACTTCATTGTTTACATAGTGCTGGGGTTCGCCAGCCTCTGGTGGGCAAATTTTAAAAGAAAATTCGGGGGGGCTTGAGCCATGGCTCGGCAGTTACAGCAGTTGCCTGGTATGCATGAAGATGAGGATTCGAACCCCAGTACCATGTGCACAATGATGCGTCGGAGCAATGAAAGCCATGTGAAAAACTAAATAAAAATGATTCTCTCTTGCTGTCCCTCTCTTTTAAATAAATAACTAAATAAATAAACAAATAAACAAACAAAACTCACCCACCAAAAAAAAGATTTTTCAGCCCCCTTGGCCACTCGGTCCTTGTTGCCACGTGGCTTAGTTGGCCTGGCCTGGTCTTTCAAGTAACAAGATGTAAATCCAAATCCCAGTCCCACCACTCCCTAAACCGCCCTTGGTCTCAGCGGTCAATGCCATCTACTCAGTCAGCCTGCTGGCAGCCAGGAGGCCGTGCCTGGCACATGGTTTAATGTGTGTCAGAACTAGACACCAAATCCTTTCTAGTCCTCCTTTCAGCTCTTCCGCTAAGAAATGGCCATTTCATGCCATAAGCAATAGCAGCGTTAGGAGAGAGGAAATAAGCTTTGGACACTTTACCGATAGCATTCAAGTGTTCAAGCCTTAGTTTACACTTACATGAGTACGTGACTGTATTTGGATTCACGGTCACAAAACACCCTGGTGTCCTCCTCACTGGGATGGCTGGCATGGCATGGTTTCTTCCTTTTGCTTATTTACACTTAACCATTTTGATACTTAGGGGTTTTTTTGTGTGTGTGTGTTTTTTTTTTTTGGTTGGTTGGTTGGTTGGTTTTGAGACAGGGTCTAAGTTGCCCAGGCTGGCCTTGAACTTGCCATCCTCCTGCCTCAGCCCCCTGAGTCCCTGGGACTGCAGGTCTGACCACTGCACCTGGTTGTTCTTGTTTTTGAGATTAGGTTTTGCTGTGTTGCCCAGGCTGGCCTTGAATTCTGGGGCTCAAGGGCTCCTCCTGCCTCAGCCTCCTAGGTGGCTGGAACCACAGCATGCCACCACGGCCAGCTGATCCTTATGCCACCTGTATCTGGATGAATCTCAATATGTTACTTTCTGCAAGCCAGTGGTTCTTAAAGTGCTTACACACATAACATCCTGAACAGACTTGGGCTTTACACACTTCCTGGAGCCATCCAGGATGAAAATTAGGCAACAAGGCAGCAAACGCCACTCTGGAAGCTCATCTGTCCCATTCTTCACTATGCACACCAGTTTGCATGGGCTTCCGGCTGCAAGTGTCTCCCCTCCCTGGAGATGGACAGCTCTAGGACACGGGCCTCCTTACCACAGAGCTGGTGAAGGGACTTCTCAGAATAGGTATCTCTGTCGCAGCCTTTGCCTATGTGGCTGGTCTCCAGCTCCACGGTGGCCTGCACGGAGGCAACCGGCTCAGCACAGGTCTCCAGGTGGGTGTTCGGGAACACAGCCAAAGCACCCGTGCCAGGCTCATACTCCATCCGATCGCTCCAGCCTGGGTTGGCCCAGGGTCGGCAAGGGAGGGAAGAAGGGAAACCCACACTTTAGGTTCCATGAAATCTAAGCTTTCAGAACAGCAGTGAGCACTGAAGGGGGACGCAGCTCACCTTGCCACCCGGGGGTGCAGGTGGGCTTGATGCTGATCTTCACTAGGGCATCCTCCGTGGCCCTCTTCTTCCCACAGTCGTAGGCGGTGACGGTCAGCTTGTACTGACGCTCCTTGCTGTAGTTCAGCTTTTCTGTGTTTTTTATATACCCTGGCAACAGAGAAAAAACAACAGTGAGAACCATCGTCACCCTTATCCTTGTCCTCGGCTAAAACACGAAATGCAAGTGCATCAGGCCACTAAAGCCAACCCTGAAGGAAGCTCAGGCTTAGACCACTGACATGTGGCCTGCCACACCCAGTCCCAAGCACATGAAGCCCCTCCCGTGTTGCTTATGGAAGGGCTGAGACCCAAGTCTTCAGGATGGAGCAAAACCTGAGGCCAGAGCCCAAGGCCAGCTGCAGGCCTGTGAGCGTCAGTGACGTGCTGGGTGACGCACTGTCACAGAGGGGCCATGAGGGGGCCAGGCGGTCCTGCCGCTTGCCTGGCTCTTACCATCCTTGTCCACAGTGAACGGCACGTCCGGGGTGACGATCTCATAGCTGCAGATCTGGCTGAACTGCGGGGAGCAGTCTGCGTCCACGGCCTCCACCCTCAGGACATTTTGATGCTGTTTCCCCTCTGTGGCTGTCGCCTTGTAGGACTTCTCCTTGAACACGGGCGCATACTCGTTCACATCGTTCACCTGGATGTGGACAGTTGCTCTGGACAGAGGGGGGAAAGCTGGGTTTTGGGGTTTTGTTCTGCTTTTTTACCCAAAGGATACCAATTCTTCCCCAACCCTTTTTTTAAATCTTTTTTATTTTTTGCAGTATTGAGAATTGAACCCAGAGGCACTCTACCACTGAGTCATTTCCCCAACCTGCATCTTATTTCTTCAACAGAGCATCTGGTAGTATGAAATGATTCATTCATCCATTTTTCACAACCTACTGGGTGCTGGGCTCTCGCTCAGAGCTGCACTCCAGAGCAGACGCGGACTCTTTTCCTGCCCTGACAACCTCACAGTGCGACGTGGACCCTTGGGAACACTTCTGCTTTAAATCTCAAAACATGCAAGGTCTGGGGACGGGGCAGGCCGCTGCAGCTCCATCACACACACACGCACACACTCGCCCGGGATCTCTCGCCGCAGCTTGCTTACTTATGAGACTTTTTCACACCGGTGCCGTCGGGTCCCTTGCCACAGTCGTAGGCCTGGATGGTGAATGTATAGTCCTTCTGCAGCTCACAGTCCAGCTTCTCTCTTGAGCGGATTATTCCTTCACCAGTGGATTTGTCCACTACTACTGCATCAAAGGGGACATTCTGCCCGTGAATTTTAAAGCCACAAATCTCACCTGGGAAGTCAAAGCAGAGCAGGTTAGAACTGCTGCCACTGGAACCCACAGCACATGCCCCCTCCCCCAGAGAAAATAAACAACAATTCTGCAGCCAGGGGATTGGAGCGTCCGTGGACAAAGCAGGGGCACTGTGCTTTAACATGGGTGAGTTCTGGGGCTTTAGTTAAAAAAAAAAAAAAAGAAAAGAAAAGAAAGAAGAAGCGAGCCTGGCTTTCCAAGCAACTTGCTTTCTTTGCATCCATCATGCAGGAATTCAAAAGAGAGGAGACAGAGACAGGCATTCCACAGGAGCACTGGAGGGGTCCCTCTAGCAAGAGCCCAGGCCTGTGCATGCCAGGGCTCCCAGACGCCCGAGGTGGGCCGCCCTTTGGATTTGGACCAGAGAGAGGATATAATGCAGTTAAGTGTTGAGAGAGGAGGAAGCGTGAGATATAGGACCAGCACCGTAATTACAGAACTTCTGTCAAGAAAAAAATCACAAGAACCAAGTCTTCCTGTGCAATGAGCCTGGCTAAAATTAGGGAATCGAAACAAGCCGCTCGAGGAGAAGGTAGAAATACCAGCTTTCAGGCATCCATTTCAACAGCCACCACCCGTCTCTGCCACAGGGCTCGGCCTGCTCTCCGTGTTTCGGGCTTTATCCTCCAGCCTGAACAGAGACACGCCGGTGACCCAGCGAGCGGAGCTCAAGTTCCACGTCCCCCGAGCCCGCGGGAGAACAAGCGTGAATGCTGACATGACATGTCACAAAAATGAGCTCACACGAGGCCAGACCCCGCCACACTCCCAACGGTAGGAAGTCATCACCAAGCAGATCTCTGAGGTTGAATTAAAAAAAAAAAAAAAAAAAAAAAGCACAATGCTGTGTGCGGCTCAAATGGATGTCTGATTTCCGGATATTTCTAACCAAGGGTCTGGCTACGCAGTGTCCATCAAGACATTTTAAAATAGCAACAGAGTAGGAGAGTAAACAGGGGCAAAGGAGCATGACATTGCTTCTGCTTAAGGGCTGATTCCCAATTTTAAAAACAAAGTTAGTGGGTTAATATTCATAAGAGGGAGACAAAGAACCCTTGATCACCTTCTTTGGTGACTGTCACCTCAAAACTCTCTAAAGGGAGAAAAGATAAACCCATGTCAGTAATTCAGGAAAGAGTGAAGACGGAACAATTAGGAAATAAAGTCAAAGATGCACATGTCACACAGAGAAGCTTGACACACAGCTTAACAGTATGCCCAGAGCTAGGTGCCCAAACTACTACCGCAAAACCCCACTTACCATGAGCTACTGCGGGCTGCAATTACACTAACTCGGGCACGGAGTGCTGCCGGGAGCTTGCCTGACACCCTTGAGTGTCTTCAGGACTTTTTAAAATGAGCACTCTGACGACAACAACCAGTAAGTGAATCTGTACTCTCATGTCCGAGCCGGTTCTCTTAGCCAGGTTCTGCTAATATTCAACTGTCGTTAGGTTTAAAGAAGCCACCGTCTGGAGCAAAAGGTTCTGCCCTTTATTCTCATCAACAGCGAGGTCTTCCCAACTAAAGCACCCGACGAAGCAACAGAAAGGACCCTCTGCTGATGGCACACCTGCTTCATTGACCAGAGCCCAGACGGAACAGCCGCAGCGAGGTTACAGCGACCACTGGTCCTGCTCCACGGAAATGCCACCCCGCCCTTCACGCTACAGCCCAGGGGAGCAATGCTGAGCACCTCCCTTTTCAAACATTACCACAGACTTCCCCTAACTGGTACTGTTCCATTTTCTTGTTTTATTATGGTCTTCAAAGCAGTGCCAGGGGGCTCAGCGGTTACAGCGCCTTCCTGGAGTGCGGCGCACCCTCGTTCGAACCCCAGCACCACGTACACAATGAAGTGTTCGAGCAGTGAGGGCCACATGAAAAGCTAAATAAAACTGATTCTGTCTCTCCCTCTCTCACTGTCCCTCTCTCTTTAAAAAGAAAAAAAGTGCCGGCAGCGTCATGGGATACGCAGTCTTCGTGACTTGCTTTCTCATGCAGCCTCCTGCTCCTAAGAGTCTCCCCTGTCAACAGCAGGGGAGACTCTTATCATTCTCACTGCCACCCAGTGGTGACCGCCCGTGAGTGCTCAGCCCTCGCCCAGCAATGCCAGCAGTTCCACTGTGTGAACAGGTCAACCCATGACAAGGCTTTCCATGCTCACGCGCATGGCCTCCGAACACCTGCCCAGCCCAAAGTGGGGGCCGCCAGCCACGCGGGGTTGCTCACGTTTAAACTAAAGTTCACGTTGAAGTGAAATAATAAATACTAAGTATTCAGTTCCTTGGCCACGCCAGGTGAGCGGAGGGCAGCCCCATCCCGGCAAGTTCCTTGACGCCTGCCCTGAGGGCTCCATGCACCATGGTTTCTGGACCAAATTTTTCCTGTCCTTGCTTTTGAACATCCTGTGTGCTAAGAAAGGTTTTTGCCTTTTTAAATAGTATTTTGTAACAAGAGGAAACTTTTTCATGAAGTCAAACTCCAGTCTCCGTGAAGCGTTGTGTCCCCCACAGCTGTCCCACTTAGGTCAGGCCTCGGGTGCTACCACAGCAGAGTGCTGCAGCTTACGGTGCTGCCGAAGACCCCATGTGAACTGCAGGCACCTGGTGGCGCCAAGCCACTTTCCAGGTCATGCTGACTCACCATGTCAGGATCACTCTGTGGGTGTCTGTTGGTGTCACATGACATGTCTTAAGATAATTCACAATGCCCAGAGAAAACCCAGCTCTGGCCTAGAGCTCACCCCTCTGAGAGGATGTGGTGAGGCAGCTGCAGTCACTAGGCTGGCATTCGAGGCCATGGCTGCAGTGCTTGGTGGACAAGGGCCACCAGGCCTTTGGTAAGGTATCCGGCCTGGGGGACTCTGATGCGGTGCAATGTGAAGAAGGGGTAAAGACACCCGCCACACAAGCAGCAGCTGTTTTTTTTAGACACAAATCTCACTGGCTAGGCTCAAGTGATCCTCCTGCCTTAGCCTCCCAAGTAGCTGGGACCAGACTATTATGGACTGTGCTGGCCAGAGGCAATGTACTTGAGATGAATGACGGGATCACCAGGAGGAAAAGAACATCTGCCAACTTGGTAAACCCACCACACCTACCTTCTGGGATGAGGGGTGGCATCCAGGGTGCAGAAGGACACTGGGTGTTTCAATGGTAGATTCCCAGGGTTCAGGGAATGAACGATTCATTGGTTAAATAATGTCTGAGTAGGGACCTGAGGAAATCAAGGGATCAAACCATGTGATTCTCTTGGGAAGAACTTCAAAGAGCAGGACAGGCAGGTGCGATGGCCCTGAGGCAGAGCCTCTGCAGCTAGGGCAGCTGAGCCAGGTAAGCAAAGCAAGGCCCACGGCCATGCTCCAGACACGGGGCAGGCTCCTGTGGGAGCCACAGACTTCCCTCCAGGGAGAAGAAATGAGTGGGGCGTCTGAGCAGAGACTTGGAGGAGCACGTCCACATTCTGAAAGGTCAACGCAGTTGCAGGCTGAAAACAAGTCCATGCGAGGGCCCAGACGGGGCGTGGTGGTGCAGAGGCATTGGCAGGGGTACTAGAAGCAACGTCAGGCTGCCATACTGTGAGACTCTGCAGGCACAGGCTGCCCCTGCTGGCCTGGGATGGGCCGGGAGGGCACCCGGGGGGAGCGGAGTGGGGCTTTAGCTCCAACAGAAGTCCATATTGCAGTGCTGGGTGGTCTTGGAATAGTGACGCACATAGGAGAATAAGAATTACTTGGAAACATCACATATTTCCAGGCTGCTCTCCGAAAGAATGGATCTGCTCCATTCACAGCAACAACGGCTGAACGGTAATCCTATCTTTTCTAGTTTCCTGGCTGATTTAAGTATTTAAGTGGCTGCTTTGATGGGCTCCACCCACAGGATTTTGTGCCTCAATCAAGGCCGGGTTCTCCGCCTTGATGACTTAAAAACCTTCTCACCAGCCAGCAGCTTGAGCAGCAGGGGCAGCGGGAGCTGTGCCTGGGCACTCCTGGGTTTTCCACAGCTGACTGCGCACATCACCCACATCACCGCGGGGCCACACACTGGGTCGCAGAGCAATCCGCCTGTTCGCTTGCCCAGCCCAGGGCTCTGATTCTGATGAGGGAGAGGAGGGATGGGAGCGAGGCTGGGTGAGTGAACAGGGAGACCTACTGCATTGTGATGAGGGCCATAGGCAATGTCAGCAGAAAGCCCTGAGGATGTTCCATAGGAAAGACAGGCCTTCAGAACCCAGGGGAGGCAGAGCAGGTCCAGGACAGCCCCTAGCAGAGCGGGAGGCCTGGGAGAGAGCGCAGGGGGCTGTGCCATCTGCCCCTTGACTTCCTGACGGGCCAGAACAGCTGAAGCAGACCCACAGGTGCTGCAGCAGAGCTCTCTAGCAGTTCCACCGAACACCAGCACAGGACACCATCACAGCCAACTGAAGAGCGCTCCTTAGAGATCTTCACCACCAGCTCTTCCTGTGTCTGAAACTCTCAACCTGTGACCCCTCTCCCCAACCAGAGGCCACTGTCAATACTCCACCACCCGAGGCTCAGCACTTCCCTGAGTCCTCCTGCAGCGTCCTTAGCTGCGTCATGCACCACACGGAGCCACATCCCCAGAGCTGCACACTGGCACGTCTGAACAGCCTCTTCTCTCAGCCTCCCACACCTGCACAACATCCCCGGGCCCCCAGAATTGTCTCTCCCATGCCATGTCCTCTCCGCCTTGCCTCTTCCCACCCTATTCACACTGAGGCCTCTGCCTCGCAAGTCCACCCAAAACCCACTGTCACCACAGCGAGGATGCCCACCTGGGAGTGCACCCAACCCCCAGGCTACTTCCCCTCGCCATGCCTCCAAGATCATTCCAAGCAGGAGTCACCAGGTCTTTCTCAATCTCCCCTCCACCTTTGATTACCCCAGGTCTCCTAATAATAATAATCAAAGGTTTTAACTAAAGAATGGAGAGTGGATGAACCAGTCTAGGGTGAGTCCTCTGCACCCAGTGGTGTCCCGGGTTCTCTGCTAACCGGCAGCACTCAGTCTTCACTTATGCCCAGCTTCAGGCTGACCTCCACTCCACTCTCTGTGGGCAGAGCACCTCCAAAGCCCTTACAAAGCACAGTTTCCTGAGCACCTCAAGGAAGTTCCAGTGCTGGCTCCAGGGAAGGTCCCTGGCTGCGAGCTGCGGAAGTCACACTAGCTAACTTAAACAAAGGGAAACCTACTGGAATGCCACTAGGAACCCATGGAATTGACTAAGACCAGAGAAAAAGACTTGGAAGCAGCCAGAAGCCAAGGCAGCTGAGAGACTGGGAAACAGGGGCCATGACAGTTCCACAGCACGTGGACAGACAGAACGGAACCACAACTGTCCTAGCTCTCGGCTGCTCTGCTTGATGCTCAGAGTCCAGGAGGGGGCACCTGCATGGCCTGGCTGGGGAGAGGTGAGGGGGCACACTGGTCTACAGTGTGCTATACAGACAGCAGGGGCTGTTGAGAAGAGACGTGACCCTCGCAGCGGGTGGTCCGCAATGTCCCTCCTAGCTTGGCCTTGGTGTCCATGTCCATCAGCTGGGGGTTCAGGGTGTCCCTTAGTTTGGTGACCTCTGGCTTGGGACAAGCTCATGTGTGGCCCTACGGCAATTTGCCAAGCCACCTTAGCACTGCAAGGGTTACTCCCTCCCCAGCTCCTCACTGATGACAGCAGCTCCTCACACTTGAGTGCCAAGAACTACCTGGGAAGACTATGAAACTGGGGCTTTCCGAGCCCCATTCCACATGTTGACTCAGACACTCTAGGAGCAGAGTCCAGGAATGCTCATTCTTGAAGAGCGCTGCCAGATGGCCCCATCGGTGTTCCAAACCTAGCTGACCAGTGCAGATCCTCAGGCTGTGTCCCTGGAGGAACAGACATAGCGGGCTGAGAGTAACCGGAAGCTGAGCTCACACAGGGGCCCTGGGTGATCTGCACAGTCACGGAAAACCATGAGCACATATGCCCTACCCGTTCTGCTTGGCAAACCACAGGCCCTGTGGACTTATGGCCCTTTGCTCCTGCAGCCCCAGGCCACACAAGCCCTGCCAGTCCCCACCGAGGACACTGTCTTGCCTTCTCAACCCACATCACCACTGCTCATCTTCCTGGCACTGGGCCTCCAGCTTCCCCGTGTCCCTGGCTGACTCTGATAATGGTGGTTTTGCATTCCCAGCTAGACCACCAACTTTCATGCTTGTGTACGTGCTCTGAAAGATCTAGCACTGTTCCAAGGTTCCTGAGCCCATGCCTATCCTGGGAAGTGACTGCATCCGAGATGGGCTCCCTGCTGCAACTGAGGCACCCACGCTTCCCTAAGCCACCACTCAGGACTCTGCCTCCAAACAGATCTAATCACACAAAATCTCAATCTTTTCTTAAGATATCTTTCTATTTCAACACAGAAAAATGGCTATTTCATGTGGCTCAACCTAACACAACCAATTCACTGCAGCAAACTCATCAGCCCAGTGGCACATGGAGCGTGATGGGCCCGTCAGTGCTGCACAGGGCATGAGAGTCTTGAAGATCACCACGGATGTGCAGAAAAGTGTCAGAGCTTCTGAGCAGTGGACATCACTGAACGTGGAGTTCCTATTATTTCTTTTGGATTCTACTCATAACGGTTCGGCCAATCTTGTAAAATATCACACTCAATCCGAGAAGGCAGCAAAGAGACTACCAGAGTGGCCTCCACACTGAGGGAAGAGCGGAGGGGCCGGGGCAGGAGGGCTACCCCGTGCTCAGATACAGGCAAAGCAGACCTGTCTTTCTGCTTTGGTTTTTTGTCCTGGGTATTGAACCCAGAGATGCTTTAACATTGAGTTGCATCCTGACATCTTTGTTTTCAATTTTAGACAGAGTCTAAGCTGCCCAAGCTGGCCTGAAACTTGCGATCCTCCTGTCTCAGCCACTGCTTCCCCCTGACCTCCACACCCAGCATAACCAGTCCCTTCGAAGCAGCACCACTAGGGGGTGCACACATGGCTCACACCTCAAGGCTCCTTTAAACACAGGAAATGTGAAATGTATTTTCCCCCATCTACTCTGGGTTTCAGCAGACTAAGGAAAAGGGAGAGAATTAGAGAGCAAGTCATTAAAATTTCCTAAAATACTTGACAAATATCAAGACTCTCTTCTCTTAGTTTCACCCCAAAAAAACAACCTGGGTTCAACTGACTTCCACAGCGGGTGATACTGAGCAGGCGGAGTGCCTGTGACTGCACACCCAACCCTGCACGTGCGCCTGCCGCAGGGCTGACACCGGACCCCAGCAGCACCCACACATCTGCCCCTGGAGGAGGCCAGCAGGAGCTTCACCGCTTTGGAAGATAATGCCACAAGAGCCAACGTGGCCAACCCAAGCCCAGGGCTTCTGTGCCTGGCTCTGAAAACATTTTTAAAAGATCCCACTATTAATAATAATGCCAGCAGCAGCAAACAACGTGTGTAACACTATGTGCCAGGCTGCTAGTTTTGTTTTGTTTGTGATGCTGGAGACGGAGCCCAGGGCCTCGCGCATGCTAGGCAAGCGCTCTACCACAGAGCTCCAGCCTCAGCCCTCACACTGTATTTATAAGAAACATCCAGAACAGGCAAGTCCACAGTGGCTGGCAGTGCTGGGAGTTGGGGAGACTGAGCAGTGACCACGAAGTGGACCGAGGGGATCTAGGGTAAGGAAAACCGTCTAGAATGAGATGCAGGTTGACAGCTGGGGAGTCTGGTTGACAAAGAATACTAAATACCAATGGATGGGCTGGGTGTGGTGGTGCAGGCCTGTGATGCTTGCGACTGGGTTGGCGGGGATGCTGGAGCGGTGGCTCAGCGGTTGCAGTGCTTGCCTGGCATGTGCAAGGACCCAGGTTCAAACCCCAGCACCACGTACGCAACTAAGTGTCGAAGAAACCAGAACCAGATGAAAAATAAAGATTCTCTCTCTCTTTAAAAACAAAACAAAACAAAAAAAATCCTAATGATTCCGGAGGCCAAAGGCAGGAGGATGACAAATTCTAGACCAGACTTGGTAATTTAGCGAGGTCCTAAGGAACTTATCAAGGCCCTGTCTCAAAATTAAAAATACAAAGGGCTGGGATGTGGCTCAGTGGTTAAGCACCCCTGGTTCAATCCTCAGCACCCCTCATCCCTCCCAAAGAAACCCCACCAAGGGATGGCACACTTCCAAAGGCAACTTCTACAGCACACAAATCACATGTCCAAAAAGAAACATAGGTAAAGAAACACAGAGATGAACTGTTCCGTGAAAATCTCCAGAGGGAGACCGAGCCTTATCTACTGCCACGGCAAACGCAGTCCAGTTACTCCCGCGGCTCGGGTTTACCTTGCGTCTATGCAGGTTTTAAATTCAAATATATAATTCTATACATTAATTTTTAAAAACCTGAGGATTTTTAAAAACCTGAGGATTTTTAAAAACCTAAAACTCTATATTGCTTCATTCACAACACATTAAGCTTGATAAATGATATAATAAAGTCAAATCCAAAGAGAAAGAAAAAAATAAGCAATTGTTCCCCAGCTGTGCTTTTTTCCTTCAGAGATGGCCATGATGTCCTTGTCACCCACTTCCTTTATGGCCTCCTGCAGTCACATGTGCAGCTGTGGCATTGTAGCCTGGGTTGGAATCCTGACCGCAGCACAACAGCTGTGTGATCCAGAGCCAGGAACTTACCCACTCTGTGCCACAGCTACTCCCCTTTAAACTGGGAATGGCAGGAAGCAGGGAACTCGCCTTGTATGGCCATGGAACGTGAGACACACGTCCTGTTTGTACAGCACCTGGGACAGAGCCTGCTACAAATGCTCCACGGGCAAGGGTGCCATCAATGCGGGAGGGCCACTCTCCAACCACTGACCACAGCTGACGCCTAGCAAAGGCTTGAGGGGGCACCCACACAACCCCTAACCACAGTCATTTCTTTTTTGAGACAGAGAGGGACAGTGAGAGAGAGAGAATCAATTTTATTTAGTTTTTCATGTGGCCTTCGTTGCTCCGAGACTTCATTGTGTATGTGGTGCTGATGTTTGAACCTGCATCCTCATGCACGCCACACAAGCACTATAAGCACCGAGCCACCGCTGAGCCACCCCTCCCACCCCTGGTCATTTTTTTTTTTTTTTTTTAAAGAAAGAGGGGACAATGAAAAAGTGAGAGAGAGGGAAAAGCAATTTTTAATTAGTTTTTTATGTGACTTTCATTCCTCAGATACTTCCTTGTGTATGTGGTGCTGGGGTTTGAACCCATGTCCTCACACATGACAGGCAAGTGCCATAACTGCCGAACCACCACTCCAGCCCCTGGTCACTTCTTAAAACATGTGAAATGTACATAAATGTACATAAATCCACTCAAAGACACACACTGGACACTAAGTGGTGGACATGGCATGGGTGTCACATCCCAGAGGAAGAACCAGATGGCAGGCCCATGCCCAGCAAGGTCTGTGCAGGTCCTAGTGGGCACTAGGACCACTTCCCATCTGGGGCAAAGCTGGCACTGAAACATCCCAGGCTCCTGACACATGCGGGGGCTCGCGGCTGCCTCTGCTGGCCCTCTCTGGACTTCTTGCAGAAAACCAGCAAGCCGGGAGCTGTCTGGGAAGCTCCCTCCCTAGTGCTGACTCACGCAGCACGCGGGGGGGCTTCAGGTTCTTCTGAAATGGGACATGGCACTTGAAGAGAATGAAGTGCAAGTTTATCTTTTAACAGGGCTTGAGAAACACCCCCCTCATTTCCCTCGACCTGCTGGAGAGACATCAGTGCTCGACATGTTTACATGAGCTCATCCAACTGCTCTTATTTTTCCCTGGGCAAACAGAGCACTCACTCTTCAGGAAGGAGTTCTAATCTGGAAAAAGTCACGTGGAAATTGCGCTTTAAAAACTAACTTCTCGGGGGATTGGGGATTTAGCTCAGTGGCAGAGCACTTGCCTAGCATGCGCAAGGCCCCAAGTTCGGTCCCCAGCCTTGAAAAAAAAACAAAAAACCAAGTTCTCGGGCTGGAGCTGTGGCTCAGTGGTTACAGCAGTTGCCCACCATGCACAAGTACAAGGGTTCAAACCCCAGCACCCATGTACACAACTAAGTGTCAGAGCAGCAAAAGCCACGTGAAAAACTCAATAAAAATTGATTCTGTCTCTTTAAAAAAAAAAAAACTAACTCAGGCTGGAGAGGTGGCTCAGCAGTTTTGGCACTTGTCTGGGATGCACAAGTATGCAGGTTCAAACCCCAATACCACATACACAACTAAATGTTGGAGAAACAAAAAACAGATGAAAAACTAAAAAGTTGATTCTCTCTTTCCTCTCTCTCAAAAAAAGAAAGTTTTACAAAACAATAAATAAATAAATAAATAAATAAATAAATAAATAAAATAAAAACTAACTTCTCTCACATCGGTTCCAACTCTGAGGCCAAGAAAGGGTGAAGCAGCCCACCCCTCTGCTGGTCAAAGCTGTGGCTGTGCACCAACTATGGAAACTGCCACTGAGAGCCAGGGACAGGGAAAGCTACCTCGGTAGGAGACTCCACTACAGGTGTGTCTCTATAAAGATGCAGGCTACAGTCGTAGTTATTAACAAGTGGAAAATGAATTAAAAGTAAGACTATGGCCAAAGCATTTCTCCATAAAGACCACTCAACTTTTCCAGTCTTCACAGATAACAAAAATCTAGGTTCAAGAGAACCCTGAGGTCTGGATCCGTGACAGGCCAGGCCCCACAGCACCTGGGAGTGGGTGAGAGGCGGGCTCAGGCCCCAGCCCACCTGTGTACAGGTCTGCCTGCTAACCACCCTCAGTCACTGTGCATGCAGTGGCTGGAGACTCACTGGGCTGGAGGTCACGCGTCCAGCTACATCACAACAGGTGTGCAAATGACGTCATGCAGCAAACACCACCTCTCACTACCAGGTTTTTATGACCCCAGAAGGAAAACACGGTGCCCAGGAGCCAGAGCAACCGGCTGTTGAGACACCTCCACAGAGTGACCCGTCCAGTGCAGATCTGCCGAGTTGGGAAGCCCTGCGTGCCTACCTGCAAAGTGCAGAGGTGCATCTTTATCCAGGGCGATGAGCGGCGGGTCCAGCAGCACTGTGTTGTCGTTCTCGGTGATGATTCCGTGGTAGGTGGGCTCCAGCCACGGCTTGTGCTTGTTAACTGCAGTTCAAAGCAAGAAAACGGATGTCGTTAGAGTTCCTGTCCACTGCCTTTGAAGACACATCTTTTTTTCTCTTTTGTGGTGCTGGGGACTTTGTGCCTGTAAGGCAAGCACCCCAACGCTGAGCTGCGCCCCCAGAACACATCTACTACAAAATGACAGACTCTCCTCAGACTGCAAGGAAACACTTGTATTACACAGTGCTTAATCCTGAGACCAAGTGGGATAAAAGTGAACTCTAGAGTGAGCCCCGCAGAACTCGTCTGTGTCCATGAAGCAAATGCAAGAACGAAACTGCTCTAGAAATCAAGAGGAAAAGAAAGGGCTGGTGGCCTAAACTCAAGTTACCTGTTTTTAGCTGATCATGGGATGTTTACAAAGAAAAATGCCCTCACTTCTTTATTATCACCATTGCTTAATTATTACCATACCATTTTAAATTAGCATTACACCTGGGTGTGGTGGCACATGCCTATGATTGTAGCAGCTTGGGAGGCTGAGGCAGGAGGATCTCAAGTTCAAAGCCAGCCTCAGCAACTTAGCAAGGCCCTAGCAACTCCGTGAGACCCTCTCTCAAAGTAAAGTATAAAAAGACCTGGGGTGTGGCTCAGGGGTTAAGCACCCCTGGGTTCAGTCCCTGGCACTAAAAAAAAAAAAAAAAAAAAAAAAAGCATTACAAACAAAACTGCAAAAGATGCCAAATAGGACTGGAGGGCGGCTCAGCAGCTACAGCTACAGCACTTGCCTGGCATGCGCAAGGACCCGGGTTCGAACCCCAGCACCACGTACGCAACCAAGTGTCAGAGAAACAAAGGCCAGATGGAAAATAAATAAAGTTGACCCTTTCTCTTTTTTTGTTTTTTTTTTAAGAGAGAGGGACAGTGTCTTAATACCTTGAGATTTTAATACAATTATAAGCATGATAATAGAGACTAAGGATTATTCCAATATCTGAGTCCGCAACACTCCTGACGAACTAAATGACTCTACTGCCTTTGTTCAACCTTAGGGAATGTGAAGACCCTGGGCAAGGCGGCCTGCTGGCAACCGTGGGACAAGGGCAGGACTGCGGCCTGCTGCCTTTAGGCCCTGGGCTCGGGGAGGTGACTTTATAGCTACCTTCCCGGCTCTTTACCTTCTCCCAGCATTTCTTTTAAGCTGGCAGAACAATGAATAGATCTGGCCAGTTTCAGAGACTGAACTTTTCAATACTTAATGAATGGTATTTTTAATATTTCATCACATTCAATTTGCATTATAAAACATTCATAGACACAAGTGACTGATGTTTCTGTAATCATCCCCCCCAAAAGTCACCAAGACGAGAGACCTTGGGCCATCTGCACAGGGGGGTATCACCCACATAGGCACCTTATGCCCGATTCATCTCCTCAGTTTAGAATACTAAGAGCGACTACCTTGTGAATGGCACCGCACTGGTTTAAGATAACAAACTGCAAAGCTGGCGGCTAGCTCGTCCGTAAGTGTGGGATAGGTCTGGGATACTCATCCGTTGTTTTACGAAATGACTAATTTTCTGTGGCTGCAGATTTTAATCTCTAGAATTGTCACAGATTTTTAAAATTAAGATGAAAATAGTCAACTTCAGGGTTAACTTTAAATATAAGTCATGCTTCGTGGGCCTGGGGAGGTAGCTCAGTGGCAGAGTGCTTGCTCAGGACACAAAAGGCCCTAGGTTCTAATCTTGTAATCCTGGTACTAGAAAAACACACACGCACACATGCACGCGCACATGCAACACACACACATACACACACGCGCACGCACACAACTTCCCCCCCCCAAAGTTATGCATCCTTGGGCAGGAGCTATAGCTCAGAGTCAGAGTGCATGCCTAGCATGTGTGAGGCACTGGGTTCAATCCTCAGCACCACATAGAAATTAATAAAGATTTGCGTCCTTCAACAACTTAAAACAAGAAGTGATACATCCTGAGCACATCCCAACCCTGTGGGCCTAAGAGTGCATGTCCTCTGCCCAATGGAGAGCAGGAAAGTCCAGCAGTCTGACCCAGAGCCTGCATGCTGACCATGGAGTGCTGCAGCTGTTGACAGCACCTAGACACAAATCCAGCACCAAAAGCCGTTCCCTTCGCCTTTATTCATTTCTAAGCCAAAATCCACTATTTCCAAGTAAGATTTGAGGTATGTACCTCATTTCAGAACACCTGGGTGACTTTATGGTTAAATAATAACAGCTGAATGTTTCCCAAGATCACAGACATTTCACCTATAAATCCTAGAAGATTCTAACCTTGCTCCAGCAGAAGAATCTGCAACCAAGGAATACCACCACCAGGTGGCGACAGGTGCCTTGATGGCATGCTCCAAACTGCCCCTCACACATCCTGCTGCCTGTTAAAGGAGCATTATACATGCACAGGAGCAGGGTGCGGTGGCACACACCTGTAATTCCATGACTCGGGAGGCTGAGGTAGGAGGATCATAAGTTCAAAGCCAGCCTCAGCAACTTAGTGAGACTGTCTCAAAATAAAATGTAAAAAGGGCTGGGGATGTGGCTCAGTGGTTGAGCACTGCTCAGTCCCATCCCAGTATAAAAAAAAAAAAATTCCAGCTGATTCCTTTTTTGCAAAATACATTTGGTATAGGTAGGATATTCGCACAGTTCCAAAACCAAAACAAAAGAACACATTTCATCAGGCTCCCCAGCACCGTCCTCAGCCATGAGTTCTTAAGTTGGGCTCAGGTCACCCTGGCCCATCCAACCAGCTAACTGCCAAGGCCCTTCAACTTCTCAGATACCAAAGTGGCTCAGCTGGCGCTAAGGCAGGGGACTTTGTCGCACGCTGCCCAGCCACGTGTTGAGGAGCACGCCCCCTAAACACCCCCTCAACACCCCTGCACATGCCGAAATGGCCCAGCTACATGGAGAGCGCACATGAAGCTGCTGGAAAACAGGAGGGGAGCGAGGTGCTCAGCGAGGGGAGCTTTGTGCAGTCCATGGGACCACGCCCAACAGCTCCCACCTCCAGTGTGCCCGCCCTGGTCACCCCTGCACATGGACCACGCCCAACAGCTCCCACCTCCAGTGTGCCCGCCCTGGTCACCCCTGCACGTGTGCTCTGCTATGCAGACAGAGATGGCACTGGGAGTAGAAACACATTCAGTATAACATCCTTTAATTAAGTGAACAAGCACCCAATTAATCTCACTAGCGTGTGGGACTTCTCACTCTGCCCATGGCGGGGGCTCAGCGTGAAGCATCGAGTTTCAGAAAGGTGAGGATGGCTTCCAGGGTGGCAGATCTAGGTCCCACCCTCTGCCAGCTCACAGGCTTGGAAACCTGTCCCAGGGGTAAGCCTGCAGGTAGCCCAGTCACGGGGATTGAGGGCTACACAGGGAACACAAGCAGGGCAGAGGGAGGGGCCCAGCACCTTCTCCCCACAAAGCCACCTGGACTGAGGAGCAGGCAAGGAGGGAACGGAGACGAGGGAACAGAGAGGAAGGAACGCTAGCCTCATTCTGAGGCGAGTTCCATGAGAGAGACCTCCCCCCACACACACACAGCTGATGGTGGAGTTGTCCCCCAACCCCCAGCACTGAAGGTGTCCCCCAAAGCTCATGTGATGAAAATTTAACCCCTGAACTCAGGCGCTAAAGGTGGTCACTAGGGTTCCACAAGGCCCAGCACGCTTCCTCCACCACCACGCGATGCCCAACAGGCCCTGCCCAGCTGGGTGCATGGACACACACCTGCCACCACAGCAGCTCAGGGAATTGCGGTGGGAGTTTCCACAGGTTTGTTAATTCTTTTTTTTCACCATAATGTTTATTAAATAGGTTTTTCAGCTGGGCACAGGGGTGCACGCCTATAATCCTAGCAGCTCAGAGGGCTGAGGTAAGAGGATCGCAAGTTCAAAGCCAGCCTCAGCAGGTTAGTGAGGACCTAAGCAACTCAACCAGACCCTGTCTCAAAGCAAAAAGGGCTGGGAATGGGGCTCAATGATCAACTGCCCCTGGGTTCAATCCCTGGTACCAAAAAAAAAAAAAAAAAAAAATTAAATAGACTTTTCAGATGCTGTTTATCAGGTTGAGACCGTCCCCTCTACGCCCGATGCTTGTCATGAGCAGGTTTTTATCCATTGCCACTCTGCCTTAACTGATATGAGCACGTGAGCTGAGATGGTGGATCACTGACTTCTGAATGCTGGAACAGCCTGTATACATGGGAGAAATCCCATATGGTCTCGGTGTATAATTCTTTATACACATCGTTCAATTTGATCCGCCAATATTTTGTTGAGAAATGCTTATTTTTTGACAGCTTTACTGACATTGCTGTTCAAAAAGATTTTTCTCAAGACATTTCAATTCACTTCTGTTTTGATCCGAAAATTTTACCGGCTTGAACATATACAGTTTTGTATATTCAGCACCAAACACAATACATATTTACAGAATACTGGCTCCCAGTCAGGCCCTGTGCACGACTTTGCTTCCACTGACTGGTTCTCCAAGATCTAACTACTTGTTTAGGATAGACACAACAACAGTCAGAATGTTATGTTTTAGAAGTCAAGATCACAAATATGCTTTTAAAAATTAGGATAAAGCAAACCAGGAAGACGTGGTGGTGCATGCCTGTAATCCCAGTGGCTCAGGAGGCCAAGGCAGGAGGATGGTAAATTTGAGACCAGCCTCAGCAGTTAAGGAGACCCTGTCACCAAATAAATAAAGAAAACCCAAAAAAATGGCAAGGGGGTGGCGCTGGTGATATGGCTTAGTGGCTAAGTGCCCCTGGGTTCAATCCCTGGTACCCAAAAGAGACGATGACGAAGAAGAAGAAGAAGAAAGAATTAATGCTTCTGCTGTTAAATCTAAATGCTAAGTGCAACCATCTCAACACCCACGAGGGCATCCACCAACTGAGCCCAGGAACCTGGCACCTCCACAGAGGGGTCTGCAGGTCTGCTCCGTGCACACAGACCCTACCGCTCAGCACGGTCACAGCACTAAGCCACCAAGGACGTTGAGCCTCTTACTCACTTTTATTAGAAAGCATGGAAATTGTAAAGAAGCCTCGGACCAGTTCCTAAAACATTTACCTAGGGGCTGGGGACACAGCTGAGGCAGGACAGCTCAGCGCGGTATTGTTTTCCAAAGTAACAATATTATGTTCACAAACCTTTCTAGAAGCAAAAAAGAATATGTCAATGGCATTAAGTGCGGAAGTTAATTATCTTTCTAATTAACTCTTTTTTACTCAATATTAAGATCCACCTACAACTCTAGCAGGCCAGGCACCACCCCAAAACCTAAGAGCAAGGCTAGGTCACGTCTGCACCCATGCTGTCTCTGAGCTTTGTAGCAGCGCCTGAGTGTCCCAACCAAGGGTCGCAAGCATCACAAGCATGATGGGATGTGACAGCCACTCTCACTGTCCCTACAGCAAAGATTTCTAGCAACAAAAGCTTCTGCATGACTCTCCATTGCCCCTAAGGTGTGCAGGAAAGGCCAAACTTAAAACATTTTGGAAATAAGAGATCTCCCTCCAAACTCAGCTGACATGTGGGAGGGTTCACATGGAGATGCTCCTGGGGACACAGGATTCCTCTGGGTGATGGTAATTAATACCCTACAGCTGTCCCTGCCACCTGAACAGAGAGATAGACTTCAGATGAGGTGCGGGTGGCACACCCACAGCTACAGAATCCAGAAAGACTCAGAGCTTAAAGACAGTGTCCCTGGGAAGAGGGGGGGGCATGGGTGTCTTTGACAAAGATAGATGGGTATCTGGGTGGGGAGAAGGGCTGCTGAGATTCCCTCCAGTTCTGCAGCCTCAGGCAGCGACTTTCCATGCATCAGTGCAGAGAGATGGTATCTCAGGACTAAGTTGTGAAGAGCTGTGAAAGGAGGCTGGTAGGGTGGGAGGCTGGGAGGCAGGGAAGCTGGGAGGCAGAGATCGGGTTGGACAACATCCCTCTTTCTGGTGTCCATCTCTGGATTAAAGCAGAAAGGGAAACTGGAAAAACCTCGTTTATTAAAACAAGTATGTAAACAGCAGGGGAGACCAAACCTGAGAGCCAAGCACCCACCCCTCACAGCACCAGTGGTGGAGTGGGCAGCAGGCCAAGCCCTCTAGCTATCTCCTACAAACCACCGCCAGAGGACCACTGCGTGAGCATGACCAGGGTGGCAGGTCTGGCCTGGAACCCTCTCTAGGAGACTGAGACGCTGGCTCCCGAGTCACACAGGGCTGGTGAGCAGAGGCCGACCCGGAGCTTCCGTGTAAGTGAGGCTTCTCATCCTTACCTGGAAGTTCTCACAGTTACTCCTAAACGCCCCAACACACCTTGCAGGACACCTGCTCGTTGCTGGAACCCCTGCCGCCATTAGCACTGGCCCCTGCTCTAGCACAGAGCCCACCTTAAGCAGAATCGTCCTCCTGCACAATGTCCCACAGCAAAGGCCATGCAAAACCGTGAGAGCTACCTGCAGGGCTGCCGCCGCTGCCTCCTGCACACGTGGCCTCCCAGCGTCCAGAGGCAGGCCAGGGCCTCCAGTGCAAACCCAATCAGATAAGAACACACGTCCAGAGCTTCATGGCTGCTTCCTTAGCACCTGCTCCGACTTTCCTGCCCTCACTGCCCCACTAACCCTGGCCGGCTGGTCTGACACTGATTTGCCTGGGGTGCTAACGATTAAAGCATCCACACTTGGATTTTGCAAAGAACATCAATTATTCACAGAAAAGCAGAAACTACGGCAAGAAATATAAGTACCCGGCAAACTGGTGGAGGAAAATGTTTTTGGAAGAGACCCCTTTAACATCCCTCAGCTTAAATCCTGTGTGTATGTGTGTTTGTGTTGCTGAGGCTGGCCTCAAACTATGATCCTCCTGCCTCTGCCTCCCAAATTCCCGGGATTTCAGAAGTGTGCCCCCGCATCCAGCCCTCAGTTCATATCTTACATGTGTCTGGCCACCATCTCCAAAAAGCCAACCACACAAACTACTCCAAGCACATACGTTTTTATGCAGCTTTCTACAGAACTGAATACATAGCACGAGGGGAGCAAATCCAGTGACGAGCCACCACGAGGACATTACCGAGCACTGGCAGGTCCACACTCGATGGGTGAACTCCCACAATGCCAACCGGAAAGCTGTTACGCAACCGCCATGATGTCCTTAAATCTCCTATGCTGCAATGGTATCAGAAAGCGCAGCCAGCCCTGCCCTTCCTCTCTTCCTTATCATCATCACACTTGCCTTGAAGTAAATGAGGACCGGTGCCGTCCTGAATCGTAACCTAACAGTCCAGGGGCGATTTCCAACTCCTGTGTGGCTTTTTTAGTCTCCTGACCTTCACAAACAATGGAAAACTTTATCATACATAGTTCAAAAGGGGGTCACACAGTATTCCAGACCCACTGACATTCATTATCAATGCAGAAAGTTCTTAACAGCTGCTACCCAAAAGACCATCCTAAGCCACAATTGTCTAAGAAATCCGTAAGCACCAGTCAGAAAAACCAACGTTCCGTCCTCGCTGCTTCCTTCAGTCCTTTGCTGTCTGCCTCCCTACGATACTAACCACAGCGTCATTCATGTTCTTGCGTGATTTATAAAATAACAGAACGAAACCACTCAATTGTATTTTGCCGCTGCAACTCTCAAGAAGCTCATTTAATTTTATTAGAGCAGAATTAATACAATGATGTGAGAACTGCGGTCCCAGACAGGGGAGGACATGAAGGAAAAAGAAAGGACGCTCAGGTGGGCACGGTGGCACAGGCCTGTAATTCCAGCTACTCAGGAGGCTGAAGCAAGATGATCGCAAGTTCAAAACCTGCCTGAGCAACTCAGCAAGGCCCTGTTTCAAAACAAGGACTGGGGATGCGGCTGAGTGGTACAGCACCCCTGGGGTCCGCCTCCAGTACCCCATGTGACCCAGGAATGCCACTCCTAGATGTGTACCTGAGAGAAGTGAAGACAGGTCCTCAAACACATATATGAGGATTCACAGTCCTCAAATCCCACCAGGTGGGGAAACCCAAAATCAGCGTCAACAGATGAACAAACAGAAGTGCGTCTACACAGTGGTGCCATCTGAAACGGAATCTGTCAGTCACAACACACAGGGACCTAGAAGCACGAGGCCTGCTCAAAGAAGTCGGGCATAGAAGGCCACATGCGGGACAGGAGGGAGGACTGACTCTCGCAGGAAGCACTCGAGAACGAGTGCAAGTCCTGAGTGGCGCAGGGCCCTCGGCCTGGCCCTGGTGGCTGGAGGTGCAGCCAAGCGCGGGGAAAGGGAGTGCAGATGGAAAGCCACCTGGCTCCCGCTCCGGCCAGCCCCACAGACACTCACACCCGCGCCGCGGCCCGCCTGCTCCTCGCTTCACCCAAAGCCCTCTCTCTCAAGAATGCCATGCTCCCTTGAACATGTGTCTGCCTCCTACACAAACCATCTGTGCCCTGGTGGCCCAGGCTGAAGTTATTTTCCACCAGGTCAGACCAAGAAGCCGGACGGTCCTGAGTCGAGACCCCTGCTCTCCGGGAGCTCTGCAGACCCTTCAGAGCCGCACCGTCTCACCCGGCAGTTCCAGTCCTAGGAAATACCCAGAAAAATCCACAGAGAGGGCAGGCTAGCGCTCACCAGGCGCTGGGGCAGCCGGTGGTAGCAGCGTCGGTTCAATGCATACGAGGTTTTCTTTGGGGGCAATGAGAACTAGACGGAAACGGTGGTTACACAGCACCGCAACGTGGCAAACACCGCTGAATTGCACATTTTAAAATGTTATGCTGCTGGGGGCTCAGCGCTTACATCGCCTGCCTGCCATGTGTGCGTCCACAGGTGTGAACCCCAGCATCACATACAGCAAAGTGCCAGAGCAACAAAAGCACATGAAAAACTAAATAAAACTGATTCTCTCGCAATGTCCCTCTTTCAATAAAAACTAAAAAGTTATGTTGGGGGCTAGAGGTGTAGCTCAGTGGTACAGCATTTGCCTACATGAGTGAGGTCCTGGGTCCATCCCCAGCACAGGCAAAACACACACACACGGACACACACGGACACATAGACACACACACATGGACATACAGACATACACGCACGAATATGCACACACAGATACACAGACACAAACACACAGACACAGACACACACATGGACACATCAACAAAGACACACACATGAACATGCACACACGGATACACAGACACACACATGGATACAGAGAAATGCACACACACACACACACCAGGAACTTCTGGTTTCCAGCCCTGCAGGAGGCTAGAAAGTCACTTCTCTGTCCTAATAATGAGTAAAAAGCTGGAAAACAAAAAAATCAACAACTCTTCTTTAGTCAGAGAAATGAAGCTGCAGGGCACACTGCGACCCCAAAACCAGTGCTGGGGATGAACCCAGGGCCTCAAGCATGGGAGGCCAGTGCTCCCTCCCTGAGCTACTCCCCCAGACCAGACTCTGGTCTTAATGCCTGAACTTCTTCTTTTAACAGAAATATATATATATATATATATATATATATATATATATATATATATATATATATAATGTATGTATGTATGTATGTATTTTTTTTGTGGTAGGGGGGATTGACCCATGAGCACTCTACCTCTAAGCTACATCCTCAGCCCTGTTTTTTATTTTAAGGCAGGTACTCCTAAATAGATGAGGTTGGCCTCTAATTTGCAATCCTCCTGCCTCAGCCTCCAAGTCAGGATTACAGGCGTGCACCACTGCACCCAACACAACGTCTACCTCTGTCAGAAGGATCCCAATGACAGTAAATTAGAAATCAGTAACAGGATAACTGGAAAAATCCAAAAACACTTGGAGATTAGATAACGTGCTTCTAATAACACATGAATCAAAAAAGGGATCTCAAAGTGACATCTTTAATACTCTGAACTAAATTAAAATGAAAAAACAACTCCAAATTTGTGGAAGCTGGGGACAAGGTCAATGGCAGAGCACTGCTTAGAATGCACAAGGTCTGGGGTTGGGGATTTAGCTCAGTGGCAGTGCGCTTGCCTAGCATGCACAAGGCCCCAAGTTCGGTCCTCAGCCCTAAAAAAAAAAAATAAAAGAATGCACAAGGTCCCAGGTTTGATTCCAGCACAGGAAGTCTCCAGCACCAAGTGCACACACAGTCATGGTACAATGACAACCCGGTCAACAGTGCCACAGGGACCCTGGTCCCACAAGATCACAGAGCAGCAAAAAAATTCCTATCATGTGTCATGATGATGAGGCCCAACACATGACTTGTGTCTGCCGTGACCCTGGCGTAAATAAGCAAGTAACACCATGCAAACAAGACACAGCACCTCCAACCACACAGTACTCCATGACCACCGTCTGCATGGCAACCAAGACACAGCACCTCCAACCACGCAGCGCACAGTACTCCATGACCACCGTCTGCATGGCAACCAAGACACAGCACCTCCAACCACACAGCGCACGGTACTCCATGACCACCGTCTGCATGGCAACCAAGACACAGCACCTCCAACCACGCAGCACACGGTACTCCACGACCACCGTCTGCATGGCAACCAAGACACAGCACCTCCAACCACGCAGCACACGGTACTCCACGACCACCGTCTGCGCGGCAACCATGACACAACACTCCAACCACGCAGCACACGGTACTCCACGACCACCGTCTGCGCGGCAACCATGACACAGCACCTCCAACCACGCAGCACACGGTACTCCACGACCACCGTCTGTGCGGCAACCAAGACATAGCACCTCCAACCACGCAGCGCACAGTACTCCACAACCAGTCTACACAGCAACCAAGACACAGCACCTCCAACCACGCAGCGCATGGTACTCCACAACCATCATCTGCAGTCACTTTAGAGTACTCCTCTTACTTATTAAAAAAACAAAATGCTGGGGTTGGGGATTTAGCTCTGTAGCAGAGCGCTTGCCTAGCAAGCACAAGATCCCGAGTTCAGCCCTCATCCCTGAAAAATAAAATAAAATAAAAAGCTAACTGTCAGCAGTGCCAGGCCGGTCCCCAGGAGGCACTGGAGCAAGGAACGGCAGAACCTTCTGGTGGGACAGAAGGTAGAGGTGGGAGACAGATGCAGACCTGAGACCAGGCAGGCCAGGCCGAGGTGTGAGTGTGGCCTCATCCAACAAAAACCTTTTTTTTTTTTAAAGAGAGAGAGAGAGAGAGAGAGAATCAATTTTTATTGAGTTTTTCACATGGCTCTCATTGGTCTGACACTTAGTTGCGTACACGGGTGCTGGGGTTTGAACCCATGTACTCAGCGCGTGTCAGGCAGGCACCGTAACAGCCGAGCCACTGCTCCAGCCCCTAACAAAAACCTTTAACAAGTAAAATTAAGAATGAAAAATCTTGAAACGGGCTGCACCACAGCAGCTGACGTCTGCAACACTAAGCCACCCAACAGCACAGCTCTCAGAATGCACCCCTTAGCAACACGTGACCATACGGAAAAGAGGGTCTGGATCAGTAGCGGGAACTTCAATCTCAGGAAACCAGAAGATCAAATAACATCTAGCTAACCAGAAGAAACAGAAGAAAAATCAGAGCAGAAACAGGAAAAACTCAAAACAGAATCAATCTTCTTGGAAAAGATCAAGAAAGCTGGTAAGTGCGAGCCAGTCTAGGAAGAAACGACCCAAGGACACCACCCTAGACCTCACGCAGCTGAGCCGGGGAGAGCACCACCCACAACTCCAGTTTGATAACCTAGATGAAACGGACCCACTCCTTCCAAGACAAAACCCACACAGGAGCAAGACACCATCTGAGCAGATCTAAATCTGAAGAAACTGAAGAAGGGCTGGCGGTGTGATGAGCACTTGCCCAGCAAGACCTGGGTTTGAGCCCCAGCATCCTGCCCCCCAGTGGATCACAGACCTGAGGCTGGTCATCACAGATCAAGAAAAACAAAACTACAACCAGGCACGGTGGCACACTCCTAGGACCCCGGTGACTCAGGAGGCTAAGGCAAGATCGCAGTTCAAGGGCAGCCTCGGCAACTGAGAGAAACCCTGGCTCTAAACGAAACTAACACAGCTCAGGGTAGGAGCACTTGCCTACCATGTACAAGGCCCAGCGTTCAATCCTCAGTACTGCAAAAATAAACAAATGATATGAAAGGACTGACTCTGCTAAAGGCACTGGCAAGAGGACAGCCTGGGATAAAACACTTCAAGACACACCTGCTAAAGGACTGCTATACAAAATTCACAGAAAGTTCTTAGAATTCTATAAGCCAGGCCCAGTGGCACCCACCTTTAGTACCAGTGACTCAGGAGGCTGGGGTAGGAGGATTATGTGAGCCCAGGATTTCAAAGCCAGCCTGCACATCATAGCAAGACCCCTGCCTCAAAAACAAACAGGCCAGGTAGCATATCCCTGTAATACCAGCAGCCTGGGAGGCTGGGGCAAGAGGACTGCAAGTTCAAAGTCAGCCTCAGCAACTCTGTGAGGCCCTAAGCAACTCAGCGAGACCCGCTCTGAAAACAAAATATAAAAAGGGCTGTGGATGTGGCTCATGTAAAGTGCCCCTGGGTTCAATCCCCAGAACTAAAATACAAAATCAAACAAAATGGATCAACATTAAGAAAACAGGGAGCTGGAGCGGTGGCTCAGAGGTTTCGGCGCTTGCCTGGCAAGCACGAGGACCCGGGTTCAAACCCCAGCACCACGTACACAACTGAGTGTTGGAGCAACTAAGGCCATGTGAAAAACTAAATAAAGTTGTTCCTCTCTTTGTCTCTCTCACCGTCCCTCTCTCTTAAAAAATAAAAGAAAAAACTAAGGAAAATTGATTCTCCCTTTCTCTCTCACTTTAAAAAAGGAGATCAAGGGAATTTATATGGAATAAAACAGCAAATGTGTGTTTTCTGCAGTGTTCTAAACACTTCACAGAGCTTAATTCTCCTAACAACTGCATGGGTTAGGTGTTACTGAAACCCCATTTGACAGATGAAGAAGCTGAGGCACAGAGAGATTGAGTGAGTCATCCAAGACCACACACCGGCTTCCGGCAGCGCACGGTGGAGTTCAGCTCACAGTCCCTGCCTGAACTGCTCCACCTACAGAGCCAGAACCCACCCTGTGCGGATCGGCAGAATGGAGAAGGGCTTTCTGACCACGAAAGTCGCCTCCGAAAACGGGCTGCCTGGGGGCTGGGGCAGTGCCACTGTGGAGAGGTCTCCTGCCTGGGAATCTGCACACATCATTTCTAACGCCCTGGGAACTGCAGCACTGACCGGAGCGCCAAGAGCAAGCACCCCAGACGTCCTTGCTAAAAGCACCACAAAGCTGGAAAGAACGAGGCTTTGTGAACAGGATGACTGTTCATCCAACATCTTTAAAACTCCATCTCAGGGCTGGAGAGGTGGATCAACGATTACGGCACTTGCCTGGCAGGCGCAAGGACACAGGTTCAAACCCCAGCACCACACAACGAAGTGTCCAAGCAACAAGTCACATGAAAGCCTAAGTAAAAATGGATTCTCTCTCCCTCTCTCTCTGTCCCTCTTTCTTTAAAAACAAAAAACTCCATTCCAGTTTTCTATCCACCTTCCTGATAATCGAGCTGCACATGAGGTGTACACTAACAATCCCCACATGGATGCTGTCGGAATGTTCTTTACTGCTGAAAAGCAGGGCTAATGCTCTCAGGACAACTCGGCCCTCCTCTCCCTGCCCTTGGGTCTCTGGCAACCTCCTGGTTGAGCTTTTCATTTTATTTTGAGACAGGGTCAAAAGTTGCAGAGGCTGGCTCCAAACCCACAATCTCCCTGCCTCAGCCTCCCAGAGTTGCTGGGATCATGGGCTAAATGATTTCTAAATTCCCTTCCATTTCTAGAATTCTAGCCATATAATTCAGAAGCTGAGTTTTTTCAGATAAATAAGCATATTATTTTTAAGCCTAAGAGTTTTTTTAAAAAGTACTTAACATTCTAATGCAATAATATGTAAGTAACCAGAACTTCTCTAAGACAGGCTTTAGAAGTAAAAGCCTCTCACGTAAGAGGGTAGAAAGGACCAGATGATCTTGTGGGGGAACCTGAATGTAGTTCCAGCAAAAACTGAATCACTGGTGATCTGGGACAATGGCAAAACAGACCACCCCATGACCCCATTTCCCAGCCTTCCACCAGGGCACAACCACTCCCCAGGAAAATGATTCTGAGAAAGCTCTAGAAGGGTTCTCGGAAAAATAAAGGAAACTACAGCACAGAAGTCTTTCCCTGTGGCAGAAAAGGGTTTGCTGTTGCTGTTTTGTTTTGGTACTGGGGATTGATCCCACGGGTGTTTAACCACTGAGCCACACCCCAGCACATTCTTATATTTTATTTTGAGACAGGGTCTCACTAAGTTACTTAGGGCCTGGCTAAGTTGCCGAGGCTGGCTTTGAACTCGCAACCCCTCTGCCTCAGGGTCCTGAGTCACCGGGATTACTAGTGGGCGCGTGCCACTGCACCCTCCTGAAAACAACCATTTAAGGGTCTTAAATAGGTCATCTTGTGAGTACAAAGATGGTTTTGTTTTGTTTTTTTTTAACAGAGAGGACAGTGAGAACGAAAGGGAGAAAGAATCAGTTTTATTTAGTTTTTCACGTGGCTTCTGCTGCTCAGACACTTTGCTATGGACATGGTGCTGGTTTGAACCCACGTACTCCCACACGCCAGGTGAGCGCCATAACCGCTGAGCCACTGCTCCAGCTCTTACCATCACTGAAGCCCCCAAAGCCTTGATTTTTGAGGTTGCATAAAAATATTAAAGTGAATAAGTATATACTACCAAAGAATACCCCCAAACCCGACTCTGACGACCACTGAGTTTCCACCTATCCTCACTCTCTTCCTTATTAAAAAGTACTGCAGTACGTGTCTGGCATGAGCAAGGACCCCAGGTTCAAACCCCAGCACCACATACACAACTGAGTGTCAGAGCAACAAAGCCCAGATGAAAAACTAAAAGAAAATTGATTCTCTCTCCTCACACTGTTCCTCTCTTTCTCTGGGGGGGGAAAAAGGATCCCAAACTGGGCACAGTAACACATGCCTATAACCCCAGCAACTTGGGAGGCTGAGGCAGGAGGATCCCAAGTGTGAGGCCAGCCTCAGCAACTGAGACCCTGTCTCAAAACAAAAAAATAATAGGGCTGAGAATGTAGTTAATTGATTAAGCACCCCTGGGTTCAATTTCCAGAGGTAGGAAAAAAAATGCTCCATAGCAAAATTAAAAAGAAAACCAAACTAGTAACCCACAGGCACAACCGTACCTGACGCCACATGAACAGATTCTGACTGTCCGCTGTAAGGACCTCAATGGGCAGCTGCAGCATCTGCTGTAAATTATAGGAAGTACCAGACCTTGAGACATTACTCTGCCCTCCCCCACCACCTGAGAGAGCAAGGAACTCTGTAAATGGGGGAGGCACATGATCACAGGAAGAAACATAATTAAGTTTTTGGTTTTTTTTTTGGGGGGGTATACCAGGGATTGAACCCAGAAGTGCTCTACCACTGAGCTACACCCCCAGCCCTTTTTTTAAAATTTTGAGACAAGGCCTTGCTAAGTTGCTGAGGCTGGCCTTGAACTTGCAATCCTCCTGCTTCACCCCAGCAAGCCACTAGAATTAAAGGTGATTACTACCACGCCCAGCTCTTATTTATTTATTGTTTACATGTAAGTGAATCATTTGCAAGTTTTGCTTTGCAACTTCAACTATACTTAGAAGCCATTTATGAGTGCCTTATCCCCAACTATATTGTGACATCAACCACTGCCCAGAGTGCGCTCTGAGGACGCCTGGGGTCCCCACGGCCACCCAGGGGTCCATGCAGATGGAAGTGGGTGCTATGCTTCTTATTTTGCTTTGTTTGGGGTGGTGATGATCACCCAGAGCCTTGTGCTAGGAAAGTGCTCCACCACTGACAACCCCACCCCTTATATTATTTTTTGTTTTGGAAAACATGGTTGTTTTTCATTTGAAAAATCTTATAAGGGGGGGGCTGGAGCAGTGGCTCAGCAGTTGAGGTGCTTGCCTGGCATGCTCAAGTATGCACGTTCAAACCCCAGCCCCACGGACACGATGAAGTCTCGGAGCAACGAAAGCCACATGAAAAACTAAATAAAATTGATTCTCTCATTCTCACTATCCTTTGCTCTTTAAAAAAAAAATCTGTTAAGGGCTGGATCGGTGGCTCAGTGGTCACAGCACTTTCCTGGCATGTGCAAGGATGTGACTTTGAACCCCAGCACCACATACACAACCAAATGTCGAAGCAATGGAAGCCACATGAAAACTAAACTGATTCTCCCTCACTGTCCCCCCCCCTCTCTCTTTTCAAGGGAGAGGGACAGTGTGAGAGAGATAGAAACAATTTTTATTGAGTTTTTCACATGACTTGTGTTGCTCACTTAGTTGTGTACGTGGGTGCTGGGGTTTTGCCCCGTGTACTTGTGCATGCCAGACAAGCACTATAACTGCTGAGCCATCACTCCAGCCCCCACTCTCCACCTCTTAAAAAAAAATCTGTTAAATTACCATGTCCTGGGGCTACTGCTACTGTCTTAGTAAACTGTCTGTTTGCTGCTTTATTTCTTTTTCACCAAGGATCGAACCCAGGGCTCGAACCCAGGGCTCTTAACCACTGAGCCACATCCTCATCTGTTTTCACTTTGAGACAGGGCCTCACTAAGTTGCTGAGGCTGGCTTTGAACTCATGATCCTCCTGCCTCAGCCTCCCAAACCACTGGGATTACAGACCTGTGCCACCACACCATGCTAACCATCAAATTATTTAATAGGTTCTTGCTTTTAATCTCTCACACACTAAATATGGATAGATATAACCCACATAACCACAAGTTATTTAGTCTTCAAGCATTATTTTTCTTAAAGAGGGGACAAAGAGAGAGAGAAGTAATTTTTATTTAGTTTTTCATGTGACTTTCTTTCCTCAGACACTTCATTGTGTACGTGGTGCTGGGGTTTGAACTCACGTACTTGTGAATGCCAGGCAAGCACCGTAACCACTGAACCACCACTCCAGCCCCATCTTCAAGCATTTCTGAGTAGAGTGATGACACCAATTTGGGAACCCCAAAAGACTGGACTGCACACTGGATTATGTGACACTCCAAACCTGGTACAAATGCTTTGCTCTGTTTTGAGACCAGGTCTTGTTGTGATTGCACAGCTGGCCTCAGAACTAGTGGGCTCAAATAATCCTCCTGCCCCAGCCTCCTGATGCTGGGACTTCAGAACCACTGCACCCAGCTCTAGTACAATGCTTGTTGAAAGAGTGGCGTTGAAGGAATGTTATAATACACTCCGTCCGCATCAGGATGGGGTGTAAGGGATATCATAATACACTCCATCTGCATCAGGCTGGGGTGTAAGGGACATCACAACACACTCTCCCTCAGGCCGGGGTGTAAGGGACGTCATAATATACTCCGCACCAGGCTGGGGTGTAAGGGATGTCATAATACACTCCATCCGCATCAGGCTGGGGTGTAAGGGACGTCACAACACACTCCGTCTGCATCAGGCTGGGGTGTGCATCAGGCCGGGGTGTAAGGGACGTCACAACACACTCCGTCTGCATCAGGCCGGGGTGTAAGGGACGTCACAACAC
>PVKS010005480.1:27484-51114 GCA_004027875.1 Aplodontia rufa | reverse complement strand
ACACTTTACATACGTAAACGTCTAAAAGGTAAAAAAAAAAAAGTATGAAAGGCTAGGGCTGCAATCCCCAGTACCACCAACCACACACACCACTTTTTACATTTACTTTAGTGAAATACTTCTACAAAAGAGTAAACTTAATTCATACAGATTCAGGAATTTGGAAGAGCTAAGAAATGGTTTTAATTTACATATATATGTAAAATGAATTTACATATTTACATGTATGTAAAATAAGTATGTATATGTAAACGAGTATGTAAATGTACATTTGTATTTACATGCATGTGCTATGTATTACAATACAGATCTTACTATATACATTTGTTAATTCATTTACAGTATTAAGGACTGAACTCAGAGGTGCTTTGCCACTGACTACATGTCTATCCCTGTTTATTTTTTTTCAAAGTGAGAGGGACAATGAGAGAGAGAGAATCAACTTTAGTTTTTCATTTGACTTTTGTTGCTCTGACACTTTGTTGTGTACTTGGTGCTGGGATTTGAATTTGCATCCTCGCACAGGTCAGGCAAGTGCCGTAACCACCGAGCCACCATTCCAACCCCAGCCGTGTTTATTTTTATGTATGTATTTAGGTATGAAGAATTTAGCCCAGGAGCACTTTACCTCTAAGTGACATCCATTCTTTTTTCTTTTTTAAACAGAGTCAATTTTATTTATTTTTTTCATCTGCTTTTTGGGACATTTAGTGTATATGTGGTGCTGGAGATTGAACCTGGGACCTCACACATGCCACGCAAGATCTCTACAGCTGAGCCAGCCTCTCCAGACCTCCTTAAATTGCTTAGGGCCTCGCTAAAATTGCTGAGGCTGGCCTTGACTGGAGATCCTCCTTATCTCAGCCTCCAAAGCTGCTGGGATTACAGGCGTGTGCTACCGCATTTATTTTTATTTTGGTCAGCCAAGTTACCCAGGCTGACCTTGAACTTGTGATCCTCCTGCCTCAGCCTTCCAGTTAGCTGGGATTGCAGAGTAGCTGGGAATAGAGAAACGCACCACCATGCCTGGCCAAGGAGGTTTTAAATAGCACTCTTAAGTTAAATTCTTTGATGAAAACCATTAGTCACTCCTTTCTTTACATAACACACACCAGGAAGTACTCCATGGAGGGGACAGCTCCTACGTGGTGGGCCTATGGCCTGCCCTGCCTCTCCTCTGCTTTCCCCTCTTGTCCCACGTCCTCCCTTCTTCCTTCTGGAGACCACATGGACATGCCACTGTCCCTCCTCTTCCTCTCCCTGGCAGTCACTTAGAACTCGCTAGAACTCGTGTCAACCAGCTTCTCCCTCCACCTTCTCAACCTTTCTTTTCCTCCGGTTTCCTCTTAGTCCACTTATGACCCTGGAGTGACCGACATGGCTGCCACTTCTCTCAAAGGGACCCTACCACTTGCCACGAAGCCACAGGGACAGTTCATCACTAATACTGAGCAGGGTGTGCCATGTGATGGGTTTTGGTGCAAACCTGAGGGACACCCACTCATGCCGGGTTAAATAGGTTTCTGATGGTTGCTTCTGGCGCCGAAACCACGTGTAACAATGTTTCTGTGGGAAAATACAATCTGTGCTCCAACTTGAACCCCTAGCAGCTCAGCTCGAGTTGCCTTTTCAGGTCATCTGCCAATCAGAAGTTACTCCAGTCCCGGGAACAATGTGTCAGCACAGAGCTGGGTGGAGGCTGAGCTCAGGGAAGAGGGGCTGGCAGGCAAGGGCTTTCACTGGGTGGGTTCACTTCACCCTGGCAGCAGGACCTGAGAGGGGAAGTAAAACACTCACCCTCAGTTCCACCAGAGCAAAGCGAGAGGTGCCCTAAGGTCTGCTGGCCCCCACCAGGGCTTCTTGGAGGTGGGGCTTCCACCACTGCCCTCTGCACCATCTTGCCTCCCTGTACTTGCGCTTCTACAAGGTAACAAAGTGCAACCGGCTGCAGTCCCAGCTACCCAGGAGGCAGAAGCAGGATCCGCTGAGCCTGGGAGTGGAAGCCAACCTGGGAAACGCAGCGGACAGAGGCCAGGAAGAAAGGCAGGCGCTGGCAGGTGGCCACTCTTGTCCCAATGCAGCAAGACCCCACCTTAATAAGATGGAAAGGAAGAGGGCCAGGCAAGAGGGGATCAAGGAGTTGAGGCAGAAAGACAGGCGCTGGCAGGTGGCCACTCTTGCCCCAAGCCTTATCTGCTCTCCTCCCCACTAAGCTGTTTCTTGATAAGACAGAAACTTCAGGAATCCCTCCTGACTTCTCCCTCAGGCCTAAGTGGCCACACTGTTCTGTCCCTGGCTTCCCTGCCACCAGGGCTGAAAACCCCTTAGCAGAAGGTACCACAACCCAAGCTGAGGTCCCACACCTCCCAGCACCCTCTCTGAGAAGGGTCAGTTGTGACCCAGAGCCACACTGGACATGCACCACGTGGCCACACACCATTCGGTGGACAGCTGACATCTTCCCGGGTCAGTACTGCCCTGGATCACCATCTCAATCTCTGCAGTCAGGCCGCCCACACTGTGCATCCAGAGGTCATGAAGGACGGGAGTCACCAACCCCAGGACCCTCTCAGTTCTCACAAGCTCACTGCTCTAAAACCCAGACTGCTGACCGCATCTACCAGGGCACTCATTCCACACACACGCACACCCTGGCTCTGTTCTCTGGTCACGTCCCTGACGCCAGTGACCCTGACGACCCTCTAGGGCACACTGCATGGGAAATGAGAAAGACCCACAAAGATGGGCTGCTCAGACTCACTGGCTACAGCAGCGCTTTTTTAAAACCGTGGTTAAAAAAAAAAGCTTTTTACAAGAGGTCAGAATAATTTAAGAAAAAGTGGGTTAATAAACTCAACCAGCTGAATAAGCAAATGCATATTAATCACTGGTATGAATGGACTGCCGCAAGAGTTCATTCAAATACTAATGTTGTCGTTGTTACTAAAGTAGCAGAAAGGGACAGGTTATGTTGTGAAGTACCTAGGGCTGGGGATGCAGCGCTTGCCCAGCACATGCCGACTCTGTTCTCAGTACAACACACACATACTCAATCTTTTTTCTTTTCTGTTTTTTTGAGAGAAAGTCAATTTTATTTATTTTTTCATCTTTTTTTTTTCACCTCAACACTTAGTTGTGTATGTGGTGCTGGGATCCAAACTTGGGTCCTCCTGCATGTCAGACAAGGGCTCACGGCTCCAGCCCCTGCAGTCCTCTTGTGTGTGCTGAGGACAGAACCCAGGCCTCCCACACGCAGCGGGCACTCCATCCTTCAGCTGCATCCCAGCCTCAGCGTCTACTTCCTAAGGGAGGCTGATGCTCAGAACGGGCGCGCCAGTCACTTCTCAGCACGCTCACATGCCTAGGTATGGGCTTTTCAAATCCCCTGCCAGAGGAGTCACTAGGAGCACAAGCAGACATGTGGTGTTTACAAACAACCAAGAAGCAAGGTCAGCCTTGGCAACTCTGGACTTTACAGTCCAGCGGAAGGATCACCATGGTGCCTGGCCACGAACACAGCACCAGTACCTTACAGGCCCAAAGGCTGTCACTGGCCACCCGTGAGCTCCTTCAGCAACTCGGCCCAAAGGAGGCCAGGAGTAAATTAATTCAAGTCAGCGAATTTTGCTACTTACTACTTTGATAGATGTTTGAAATGCATAACAGAAAAAAAAAAAATCAGAGATTACCCAAGAATTTTAATTGTTTCTGTTATCCTCATCACTAATTCCACACATTAGAGGAAGCTGGCATGAGTCAGTCAAGGTATTTTAAAGGTAAATACAATCTGCTCCACACAAGGGCGGTAATCTCCCAGACGTGGCTCTCTCATTCCTCAGTTAGCCTCCACCTCCCATTTGTTCTGTCTCTTGTGAATTTGGTATAATCTGTCTCTGGCCCTGTGCTGGGGACAGAAAGAAGAGCAGGGCAGTCTCCACCCTGAGGCTACTGGAAAAGAAAAGGCTGCCGTCTCAGGATGGGAGGGGCAGCTGGGGGGGCAGCTGGGGGGGTGACTGGTTCTGGCAAAAACCTCAGGGTCTGGCCCCACATTCTGACTCCTGATCAGCAGCTGCAGGGGCTGAGGGTCGGAGCTCAGTGGCCCAGTGGTTAGAGCCCTTCTTTGACAAGCAGGAGGCCTGAATTTACTCCCCAGTACCACAAAAGAAAAGAAAAAAAATGTGCCAGACAAGAAAAAATACTAAGGATTAATAAGAGCTCAGAATAAATGTCTGTTACATTTTAAATAGGTATTAAACAAAGATGACACTCAGTTGTACTGTTTTAAAATATATTTCGAGTTTAAAGACATATTTCTAAGTGTTTTATACTATGATTGAAATTTAGATAAATAAGGAAAAGTTAATTAAAGAATGGAATCAAAGGAGCAGACAAAATAATTTACTTTTTACGAACTGTACTTCTCAATTAGCATAACAAAAAAAGTAATGAAACAAGAAATGTCATTTTTTAAACTAGTTGTAGTTTAGGAATCGAGTGTTTTTCCAGTCCCTTTCATGCCATCACCCAGGTGTTTACTCTGCGGGTCCCCAGCCCTCAGTCTGCAGCACTGTGACTCACTGGTAGATCAGCATCGGACACCAGGACCTGGGGCTGCTGGGACACATGCCCGGCCCTCTCAGAGAGGTGGCAAAATCAGAGCTGTGGGCCTGGATGCCAGAGAAGGAATGGTAAGACTCAGTCCTAAGGAACGCTGACACAGGACCCTAGAAGAGTTTTCAAGAAAAATGTCACTTTGCAACCAGTAAGTGCCCAGCACCAGGCAAGTCCACACAGCTGAAGGACGGACTGTCAGAGGCTGCAGAGAAACATGCTTCACGGGGAAAGCCCCACAGCAAAAAGGACAGCCCTTTCAAAGTTCCTTCCACCTCAGTCCAAAGTTCTGGGCAGTAAGGACACTGGAGATGAAGGAAGGGACTGGTTGGATGAAATGCCACTCAGCCTGCAGAGTAGGAAAAACCAGCAACTTCAAACCCTAGGAAGAAAACCCTTCCACGAAGGCTGGATGCAGCTCAGGGGCAGGCTGCTTGCTAGCGTCCAGGAGGGAGGGAAGATGGAAAGGTGCTAAGTGGGTTTGACCAGAAAACTGCTCCCGTCAAAACTGTGCACAGTGGTGCACAACTGAAGACACAGCTAATCAGGAGGCGGAGGCAGGATCACAAGTTCAAAGCCAAGCTTGCTAACTTAGTAAGGCCCTGTCGCAAAATAAAAAGGGCTGGGGGTGTAAGCTCAGCTGCTAAGCCCCTGGGCCCAGTACTACACAAAAAAAGTGGATGTAGGAAAAGGAGATTTTTTTGGTCCTCAACAGCAAGTTAAAGAAAGTACATATCAAGGTGCACTTGAAAAGTTACAGATTCAGGGGCTGGAACAGTAGCTCGGTGGTTGGAGCACTTCCCTGAAATGCCCACGAACCTGGGTTCAAACAACTAAGTGTTGGAGAAACAAAGGCCAGATGGAAAAATAAAACTGATTCTATCTTAAAAAAAAAGGGGACATTGACCTACAAATGCGTTTCAGAGGTTTTTAAGATAGTCTAAATTCAGTTATTTTGAAGTAATTGAATCTTTCCTGAGAACCCTTAAAATAAAAAAGACTTAGCAACTGATCTTGTGAAAATTTTTATTCTAATAATATCCTCCTAAAGCTAAAGGAGAAAATGAGCAAAAGTGTAATACGTGGGGGAGAAAGGACCCATCAAATCCAGGGCAGCACTCCAATTCCAAGATGCAGTGGCTCCCCAGAGATGGGCAGAGGGGAGGGGCTGTCGCAGTCCCATGTTCCCACCTGTGGCCTCTGCACAGCTGCTGCTGGTGTCAGAATGGTACCTCTGAAGGCAAGAATGTGACGCTGTATAAATCATTTCCACTAGAGTCCATATTTCTTGATGTTCTATTAAAACCTGCATTTTAGAGGCTGGAGTGGTAGCTCAGCGGTTGGCGCTTGCCTGGCATGCGCAAGTCCGCGGGGTTTGAACCCCAACTCCACATACACAATGAAGTGTTGGAGCAAAGAAAACCATGTGAAAAACTAAATAAAATTCTCTCTCTCTCTCTCTCTCACTGTCCCTTTCTCTTTAAAAAACAAAACAAAACCCCATGTTTTATAGTTAATTAACATTTTAAATTTTCATTTATAAAGATAGTATTTTTCTGAGCAATTCTGTTCCTGCCAAATCAATACTGAAGAAAAACCAAGTTAGAAAGATCCAAAACCTCCACCAGAATGCAGGAGAGATGCCCTTGATGATTTTCAGATAATCAGATCTTCTGTGTTGCTTCAATGCTTATAAACAAAGACTCTAACAAAAAAAAACTTTCCTGTCCTAGAAAATAACAACATAAATGTTCTGATTTTAACATACCTCAAGTTCCTTATTTTAAACATTTAGACTTGGCTTAATAAGCTTAACCAAGGGGCTGGAGCAGCGGCTCAGCGGTTAGAGCACTTGCCTGGCATGTGTGAGGATCCGGGTTTGAACCCCGCCACCATGTACACAACTGAGTGTCAGAGAAACAGAGGCCAGACTAAAAACTAAATAAAATTGATTCTATTTCTCTCCCTCTCTCTTTAAAAAAAAAGAGGGGGAGCTGGAGCAGTGGCTCAGTGGTTATGGTGCTTGCCTGGCGTGCACAAGGACATGAAGTTGAACCCCAGCACCACGTACACAATGAAATGTCAGAGCAATGAAAGCCATATGAAAAACTAAATAAAACTGACTCTCTCACTGTCCCTCTCTCTTTAAAAATACATAAGTAAGTAAATAACTAAGCGTAACCAAGTCCTGAAACTAGTGCTATGAAATTACAGCATTCTCTAATTTCAGTGTTTAAAAAAATGTTACATTTTATTAAAATTTCATTTTTGGTCATATTCTTCATATCGAAAACTGAAATACTAGCTGCTCTTTTCAGCTTAAAAATCAGGGGGCTGCAGCAGTGGCTCAGCGGTTACAGCACCTGCCTGGCAGGCGTGAGTGCACAGATTCAAACCCCAGCACCACGTACACAACGAAGCCTCGGAGCAAAGAAAGTCACACAAAAAACTAAATAAAATTGATTTTCTCTTTCTTTCTCACTGTCCCTCCCTCTGTCTCTCTCTTTTTTAAGAGAGAGAGAGAAAGAGAAAGAATTTCATTTAGTTTTTCATGTGGACTTCGTTGCTCCAACACTTTGTTGTGTATGTGGTGCTGGGGTTTGAACCTGTGTCCTCGTGCATGCCAGGCAAGCGCAGTAACTCCTGAGCCACTGCTCCAGCCCCTGTTCCTCTCTATTAAAAAAAAAAAAATCAAACAAAACAGGAGATGGGGATGTAGCTCAGCAGGAGAGCCACTTAGGCTCTGGGCTCCACTCAGAACCAAGAGAAGCGGGGAAAGAGAAAGGAAAAGACACAATACCAGCACAAAACATGACCTGAGCCCCTGACCTTCCTTCTGAAAAAGAATCACTATGAAACTATTTGGTTTAAACTTTTCTTCCTAGAAGTATGAGGTGAATTTCCAGGTAACTGAATGCTCCAATCAATCAAGTTAAAACTCTCAAATTACACTCAGAATTAGTAATGTTTTATTATTCCCTCGGCAGTTACAGGTCCCCTATTGAGATGCTGCTGACTTTCCACGTTAAAAACGTTAGACAGAGGCACTGGAGCGGTGGCTCGGAGGTTACAGCACTTGCCTGGCATGCAGGAGGACCCAGGGTTCAAACCCCAGCACCACATACACAACTAAGTGTCAGGAAAAAAATAATAAGAAAAGAAAGAATGTTAGAGGCTGGAGCGGTGGCTTGGCGGTTACAGCGCTTGCCTGGCACGCTCGAGTACGCAGGTTTGTTCCCCACCACCAAGTACACAACTAAGTGTTAGACCAACGGAAGTCACATGAAAACTGAATTAAAAAAAGAAATGGTTCTCTCTCACTGTCTCTCTCTCTCTTTAAAAAATTACACACACACACTACACTGTAAGTGGCAGCAACAGCCTTCAAAGGCTCAGCCACATTTTTATGGTCCAATATCCCCAAAGGTGCAAATCAATAGAAAGAATCCTTGAACAAAATCTCCTGATGAATCCCCACAGCCACACTGCAGAATTTGAGTCTACTTTATACTCCAATCATGTTTTTAATGCTTTTTTTAGCATAGCATTTATAATATGTAGCTTCCTTTTTTTTTTTTTTTAGTACATAACATTTATCTGTCCAGTGATAAATGTAAGCTTGGTGAGGTGGCACACACCTGTAAACCCAATGTCTCAGGAGGCTGAAATGGGAGGATTAGGAGTTCAAAGCCAGCCTCAGCAACTTAGCAAAGCTTCATCTCAAAATAAAAAATAGAAAGGGCTGGGTTCAATCTCCAGTACCAAAATAAAAATTAGGATGTAAAACACTATATCAGCTACAGGAGCGGAGACTCAGCCAGCACTTGCCTGGCATGCACAAGGACACAGGTTCAAACCCCAGCACCAAGCACACAACAAAGTGTCTAAGCAATGAAAGCCACATGAAAAACTAAATAAAACTGATTCTCACTGTCCCTTTCTCTTAAAAAAACAAACAAAAAACACTATACTGTCTAGATAGAAAAAAAAATCCTTGTATTCCATCACATGACAAATCCTTCATTCCTACTGTGTGCTGGTGACAGGATACATATGCAAAGAAAAGCCTCTTCCATTTCTGGAAGTGTGCTCTACCAGGAGGAAACAGAAAATAAACAACACAAATCGAGAGCAAGGCATGTTAGAATGAGTTGAGAGCTGGGGAAAAACGAAAAAGTGAAGCAAGGGAAGGAGAATTCAGGGCTTCCAGGAAGGAGATGAAAGTTCACACCAACAAGTCTGAGCAAACCGGAAAAGTAACAGCAAATATTTATTTGGCTTTGAAATACACTACATGGTTGCATTTATTTTTTTTTTTTAACATCATACAGCTTTCTGTTTTCTCTACTAATTTCAACGTCCTGATCTCCATGACTATAGAGAAGCAGGCTCCAGCTGACGCCACCATCGAGGCACACCAAGGATAGTTCTAATATTTTGGCTTATTTGATGGGTTTTTTTGAGAACTATTACTAAAATTAAAGTGAAATTTTGGATTCTCTACAAAGCACCTAATTAATGGTCAATTGCAATTTATACAAAGAAATCTATCATTCTCTCCAGAAGTTTGTATGTGATCTTTATCCCATTAATTATTCAAGATAGCAGGAATACGAACAGCAACTCATGTCATTCTGTCTTGCAGCAATAACAACAAACTCAGATATTAGGCTGAGGGTGTCAAGGTGGTAGGGCACTTGTCTAGCATACTGGGCCCTGGATTTTAGCCCCAGCACTGGGGTGGGGGGAATTCAGACATTAGCTGAAATGATGAGCTTTTCAAATGAGCCAAAAGTACCTCCACAAACTTACTTACACCTAAAATTCATCTGTAACATTTCAAAACGAAAGTGTTTCGTTAGCATTTCAGACGTTTTCTAACATGCAAGATGAAAAGACAACGGGTACGAGAGAATACTGATGTTTAAAAATCTTTATTCTGAAGACTAAGAATCCAGAAGACCTACAATTAGCAGATTATGACTGACCGTCCCATCTTGCCCCTAAGATTTCAGTCAGTCCGCCATAAGCAAGATACTCAAAAGCGATCCTATGCCAGCTATTTAACCAGAGCAATTAAACACAGAGCAAATGCAGGTGTGTGGACAAACTCAAAAAAAAAAAAAAAAAAACATGGATTTTAACAAGAAATGTTATCACTGACTAAAGTAAACACACTGGAACTGCTCCCAAAATACCAGACCAAGGAGTGTTTTTAAAATGTAGGTTTTTCCCAAGAGAACCCAAACTTTGACTTTTTTTTTTTAAATTGGATTCATTAGATTTTCAGGCCTCCATTTCACATCTGGAAAGAAATTTTCAAACGTAATGTAAAAAGCAAATCGAAGGCAATCAGATACGTGGTGAGGAACAATCTAAATTTGACAGAGTCAACAGAATGTTGGAAATGAAATAAAAGAAGTATTCAAAGTTTATCATGCTCGTGTGAAGATAGGAACATTGGAACAAAAGATGCATTCGCCTCTTTTGCCCTTTAATTAGTGAGCACCATACTTCTCTCCTTATGGTAAGCCGAAGACAAAACAAGATTTTTTTTTAAGCTTGCTAAATTGGAATGCAACCATTTCACCTAAACTTCTAGCAATCCTACTCCAAAAACAAACAAACAAAATTTTTTGATTAAAAAAAATCAGAAGAATAAATTCAAGTCTCTGCGGAGAGCACCTACATTACTTTGCTCCAAGGCCAAGGAAAACTGTTTACGATTTCAAGATCCATTCTGAAGCCCTGTATCTGCAATGCGTAAGCTTTGGTTGGCAAGACCTGTCAATATCAGAAAGCAGGTACCGTTTAAGAGGTTAAGGGGATGAAGGTTAAAAACAACAGTCAACTGGCCAGGAAATAGCATTTGCCACCTAACCATAAAATAATTTCGGTCTGGGAATCCTAACCAACCGGGTCTGCGGAAGCCACCCAGCCTTGCACGATCGACACGACCGTCAGAAGCACTGCAGATCACACTTGGGATCCAGGGTGAGCCCGCGAACCTCATCACGGCATCACCTCTAGGTGAAAAGGTGGGAGGGAGGCAAGAAGTTTCAGCCGGTGCTGGTTTGGAAACCAGGTTCCCAGGACTCGGGGAGGAGGCGGCGAGGGGCGAAGTCGTGCTGTCCGCGGTGCAGCCGCAGAGAATCGGGATCTCGGGAAAGGGATGCGGAGGAGTGAGTGGGCTCTTATGTAAGCTCCGCCGAGAACCGAGCGTGCAGCCCCAGCCCGTGCACCTCCGAGCACTATTCACGTCCGCCGCATCCCCCCGGGTGCGCCCTAGCTGCGTGCGCTGCTGGCGAGGTGGGCTGACCCCTCCGGCCCGCTGCCCGCAGCAGCGCCGCCACCACCCGGGCTGCCAAGGGGGCGGCCGAGGCCCGGGCGCCCCACCCGGGACCCAGCCTGGCTTCCCCGGGGGCATCCGCAGCGCGCGCCCACGGCCTCCCGCGCCCGCCCCGCCGCCCGCACTCGCTTACCTCGCGCGGCCCAGACCCCGCCGCAGCTCAGCAGCCCGGCCAGCAGCAGCCAGGCGGCCGGGAACGGCGCGGGCGCAGGGCGGCGCAGCATCGCTCGGGCTCCGGGCGCCGCGGCCGGCCGGAGGCGGGAGCGGCAGAGAAGCGCGCGGGATGCCGAGCGGGGCCCTCGCGGCCCGGGGCCGGCTGCTTCGCGGCGCGGCGAGCACCGGGGTCCGAGGAGGAGCCGCCGCCGCGGCCGCCGTGACGCTGGGCCGCGCGCTCGGCCGCGGGCGCCTCCCCTCCTCCGAGCAGCGCCGCGCTGCAGGCAGAGCAGCGGCTAAGATGGCGGCGGCGCTCTCTCTCGGGTCCGCCGAGGGTACCCGGCCGGGGGCGGGGTGGCGCGGGAGGGGCGGGGAGGGGCGCGGCGAGCGCGCGGCGGGCCCCGGGAGCGCGCGGGCCCGGAGGGAGGCCAGGGCGCGCGCCCGCGGGGATGCGCCCGAGGTCCGCGCCGGAGCCGCTGGGAGGGAGCGGGGGGGCCGCACCCCTGACCCCGGCCGCCGCCCGGAGCACCGACCCCGCACCCCCGCGCGCGCTCCCGGGCTCCCGACGCCGGGCCAGCGGCACCTGGTGTCCCGCGTCCTCTTCCCGACCCTGAAGGGCTTGTCCTTCCCACCCTCCCGCCCCAATAGACCCCCCGGTGCAGCTCTCGCCAGGAGGGTGCAGCCCAGGGCCCTCAGCGCCTAGGAGCGCCTGTCACTTCGAGCAAGTCGCGTCGCCTCCCAGAACCTGTCCTGCCCAGTGCAGGTGCTGAGCGGGGACCTGAGGAGCCGTGAACCGTGTGCAAGGACGCAGGGCCAGGGCGGCGCGGCTCGGGCTGCGCGTGTTCAGCCCAGAACTGCGGGGTCCAGGAGGGCTTCGGGGGAATATCGGGGAGGTGGGAGGGGACAGCCGCTACCCTCAGGAAGGCCTGAACCTCTGTGGCTCTTAAAGAGCCGCTCGTGCGTGTGTGCTCCTTCTGACAAAGACCGGCCCGGTGGAGGATCCTGTAGGGATCCCTGGAGTCCCCACCCCCTTTACTTTGTGTTGTGCCCCTTCCTTTCTCTGAGCTGGACAACTCGGACCACCGCACACTGGAGGAAAGGACTGGATCAGTCACGGATGGGCTCCAGTAAGCCAGGCACTGCACCCTCTGAGATTTATTAGCTCCATTCTACAGAAGAGGAAGCTAAGTCTGAAGGATGAAATACCCACCCATTGTAGTTGAGATAACTACGTGTTGTATGCATGGGATGGTCACTGGACTGAGAAGCAAAAGTTCCATAGCAATGCGACATTAAGTATTCAGGGCTTCTGGAAGAGCTACCAGTGGATGTCAAGGGGGCGTTTGGGGAAGGTTCTGCTGCTGATGGGCTTTGTGGAGGCCAGCTCAGGAAGTGGAGTGCGGAAGGTTGGGTGGAGCACAGGGACGAATGGAAGACTTTGGGCGATGAACCCAAAAAAAGTAAATGGAGCCAGATTGTGAAGTGCCTCATGGTGATAGGCAGAGAGAAATTTGATTTGATTCTACCGGCAACCGGAAGACCCTGCACTGCTGTGAACAGAGGGGTGGTGTGACCTGAGAGGAATTTCAAAGCCTTCTATGACAGAAATGCTCCTCCCCGACTCCTGTTCCCCACAAGCATTTTGCAAAGCCTGAAGAGTCCATGGGCAGTCCTTCCTGCCCTGTCATTCCCTCCCCTGGGTGGAGGAAGACTAGGCTGTCTTCATGCCCCATAACCCCATCACCCCTTCCAGCCAAGGGTGTCCTCCCCTCCTGCAAGCAGGCTGCTGTTGATTCTGTCCCTCCCTGGCTCTGAAACTCAGTGAAGTTTCCTCACGCCAGCTCACCCAGTCTAGACAGCTGCTCAGCCTCAGGCCCCACCCGGCTGGCCGCCAGTGTGCTGTCCATCACTGTCTTCCCTCAAATTCATTCCTGCCCAAGGGCAGTGTCACAGAACGTCCTCCCACAGCCCTGGTCTGAGCCTCGGGGCTGCCTCTCCCAACCTCACCGCTCCAACCGTGTGGTTCATTCTTTATAATCTGCTTCCATGTCACGTTCACTAACAAAAACATTCGAGTCCTTTCCTCCTGCCCACTTGTATACCTTTTTGTTTTTTCAGTACTGGAGCCAAACCAGGGGTGAGGAGGCTTTAACCCTTGAGCCACTTCCGTAGCTCTCTTTATTCTGCGACATGTCCTTGCTAAATTGCCCAGGCTGACCTTGAACTTGTGATCCTCCCATCTTAGCTGGGATTCCAGGCAGGTGCCACTACACCCAGCCCTCCTCTATTTTCAAATGGGAAGGATCCTGATGTGCAGTCAGAGAGGACTAGACTGGAATTGTGGCTCCCACTACCACAAGTGAACCTTGGACACGTTATGGAACTTCTTGGGTCTTGCCTCACCTGGGATAGAATAGCAATACCCACTTCCTAGAGTTGCAGAGACTTCAACGAGCTGAAGCCATTAAAGTGCCTCATGGAGCCTGGAATGTAGTTATTTAAATAGTTGACAGTTCCCCTTTTTCCTCCTAGCATCATGCTGAGCACATAGTAGGTGCTCAACAAGCCCACGGGTGAACTTAATGAATTGCTGTGTTAACTTTCCTTTATTATTATTATTATCATGGAGCTTACGCCTTAGAGGGCAAAAAAAAAAAAATGTACCTTGCAGGCTTCCCAGGGACCTTTGAATTTACAGAACTTAAAAGCAGAAAGGTCTAATGTGAGAACTATGTTTGGAGTCAATAGGCTGAGGCCAAGAGGGAAAATTTAATGTATTCACTTCTATGAAAAACACAAACAAAAGCTCTTCAGTGTCTGAAATCCTGATCCCTTTATCTTCTCGCCCTCACTGTCCCTTGGAGAAACAAAGAGGTAGATGAAAAAGATCCAGTAGCAGGTGGGGGGGATAGATGGCTAGTGACCTCGGCACGACCTGTGCGCACTGAGATCTCGCCCAGCTGCAGAGCTCAGCTGGAGAGTCGTGAAAGTGAGGGAAACCAATGAACACCATTTCTGGCCCACCTGACAATAGCCTCGACCATATTGGCACTTTTCAAAGGTGTCCCCTGTGATGGGTTGTCAGTCCTGAGATTGGGATTGATCTGGACCAGGGTTGGCAGAGAGAGGAGCCTTGTCTGAGCTGAGCCAGCTGCTGACTCGTAGCGTCTAGGGCCCTGGAGCCGTGGGCCCATCCTTAGTAGGGATGTGGCTTTAGGACAAGGAGGTGGCTTCATTAGCTGGTCAGGGAACACTGGAACTTCTGAATGTGAGGCAGTAGGTGAGGCGGACTTGGGATTTTCCAAGTCGCCACACCCTGTATAATTGTTCTTGCTCATACAGCAAGAACTGTGTGCTAAGCGCTTTGCCCGCCGGGGACGCACACTTCATGACTCAAGTGACCTGTTACAGGAGGTGCTTTTTTTTGTTCCTGTTTTACAGAGAGGGAAAATGTCAAATTTGCTCAAGAACACATTGCTAGAAAGTAGAACTCCTGGGATTCAACTTTGCATCTGTCTGAGCCCAAAATGGTCCCTTAGCCCATATGTGAAATAACACCCCACTGATGTCAAAAAGCCCTGCATGAAATCCCACAGCCAGAGCCAGCACGCCCGCCACATCAGGCTCTGCTGTCCACGCTCCAGATGCACGAGGCCGTGGAGGCAGATCTTTCGCTGTGGCTTCCACGCATCAGTTCCCAGGTCCAAGTCACACAAAGCTGAAAGGAGGTCTCCAGCAGAAAGGGCCCCTGCTGAGAGGGGGTCGTGAGTGGGTGTGTTATTACAGTGTGAGCCTGGTGGGTGTTTGTGGCACAGAGCCTCAGCCAGGTGAGCAGTTATCACAGGTGCACACCAAACAGTGTGCTTGGGAACAAAGTTACTTCAGGACTATAGATGGAGAAAATTACAAGAATTTTTTTTTAAGCAAGGATTGAACCCAAAGGTACTTAATTGAGCTACATCCCCAGTCCTTCCTTCTTTTCTTTCTTTCTTTCTTTCTTTCTTTCTTTCTTTCTTTCTTTCTCTCTTTCTTTATTTTGAGAAAAGGTCTTGCTAAATTGCCAAGGCTGGTTTTGAACTTGTGATCCTCCTGCCTCAGGCTCCTGAGTCACTGGGATTACAGGTGTGTGCCACTGTGCCTAGCTCTTATTTTATTTATTTATTTTTTAAATGCAGTACTGGGGATCGAACACAGGGCCTCACGCATGCTGGGCAAGTGCTCCTCCACTGAGCTACATCCCAGTCCAAGTTATGGGACTCTTGACCAGAGCAGCTGATTACAGTTTTAGAAAGTGCTGGAGTCTCAGCCCTGGAACCACTACCAAAGTCCCCTGGGTGGTGCGAGGTCGGGCCCCTCCTCTGCCCAGACAGATCTCTTCACTGCTGTTAGAAGAGATAATTAACTGCATATGGTGCACACCGGTAATCCCAGTGACCGGCGACTGAGGCAGGAAGATCACAAGTTCAAGGCCAGCCTGGGCAATTTAGCAAGACCTTGTCTCAAAAAAATAAAAGGGGATGGGGGTATAGCTTGAGTTCAATTCCTAGTACAAAAAAAAAAAAAACATAAGGAACATCATTCCTTTTTGTGTGTGTGCAGTACTGGGGTCGAAGCCAAGGCCTTGTTCATGTGAGGCAGGTGCTGTACCACTGAGCTACAGAGCTACAGCCCCAGCTAGAAGGGACAATTAATGACAGGCAAAATGACATTGTGCTTAGGAGCAAGGTCTCTGGTTGCACAGACCCAGGTTCAAATCCATTTCTATCCATTCCCTTCCTTTCTGTCAAAATTCAATGTAGTTCTGCTTTCTATAGTCCCATTAGATTCGCAAATAGTTCCACCGTCCTGTCTAAAAAGGAAGGCTGTCAGAGAAGTCTAGACTCCTTCTCTATTCTTCCCTCCTCCTTTTATAGCCAACTGTTTTGACTATTTTTGTTTATCTTTCCTTTTTTTACAAAATTTCTTTCCTCTTAGATGAAAAGGCAGCGGAACCTGATCTTCTGCATCTTGCGTTTTCCACTTAAGGAAATGTCCTAGGGCTGGGAAAGTGGTTCAGTGGTAGAGCATGCATGAGGCCCTGGGTTCCATCCCCAGCATGGCAGGAAAAAAAAAAAAAACAGAGAGAGAGAGAAAGAAGAAGAAGAAGGAAAGGCGGGAGGGAGAGAACAGGGGGAAAAAATATCTCAGCGGTAGCCCCATGGCAGTACACAGACACAATCATTCCTTTTCATAGTTGCATAGTACTCCCTTGTGTAGACTGATTCTACTTAGTAAAGCCCTTATTGGGAAATATTTCTCCCCTCTTGAAGGGTTGTTTCCAATCCAAACAAGTCAGAGCCCTCCTCACTGGGTGATTTCAACAGATGAACCAGGAAGAACAGAAAGCAGACAGTGCAATGCTATTGCTAGAAGCAAGAGTTAAACAGCATTTGCCGTTCCATATTCATTACTGTTCATGTCTTGGAGCTTTGAGCTGTGGGGACGGTGGGCAGAAACCCTGGCTTTGGAAGGGACGTTGCCGCTCTCTCTGGGATATCAAGTTGGGACTTGCAGGTTTGTTTCAGATTTTTTTTTCTTCTTTTTTGGTACTGGAGATTGAAGCCAGAGCTGACTTACTACTCTGCTACATTTCCATCCCTTTTAAAATTTTTATTTTGAGTCAGGTTCTCACTAAGTTGCTGAGGCCTGTCTCAAACTCAGGATCCTCCTGCCTCAGCCTCCTGAATCATGTTTCAGGCTCTTTCTAGCTCTGTGACTCTCCATTTGCAAAGAAACTAAGAGTATTCCCCAGCATGAAGCACCTCTGTCACTGGCTGGTGGAAACTTCTAAGAAAGGAAAATCTTGCCTTCCCACATATGCCAAGAAGCTCCCTTCTGCACCCCCAAAGGCGGGCTGAAGGTTAGGGTTTCCTACCCCAGCCCCTTCCCTCCCTCCCAGTGCGGCTGAAGGTAACACCACATGTCCTTTCTCTCTTTGGATGAGCAGCCAGGAATCCCAGGAATCATACAAGGCCACAAGCCCATGTGTGTGGTGGACGGTTGGGGTGGCTGTTATGTTCCGTAACAGGAATTATTCACCCCAGGCACCATGCACCACGCACAGGGGCAAAGGACCACCAAACCAACGTGAGTGTCCTGTCCCTGCACAGCCCAGGAGGAAAAGGACAGCACAGAGGAGGGGAAGGCCCAGGCAGATACGGGGGCAGGTCCCCAACATGGCAGAGCAATCACAGCCACTGTCTGGACACAGAGCCAGCGCTGAGCTGAGAGTCAGGACACCTGGATTCCAGCCGGGGTCACAGCTCCTTTCCTGGATGTGGGGAGATCTCAATATAAAGTGATTAAAAATCAACAGGAAGTGCTGGAGCGGTGGCTCAGCAGTTGCAGCGCTTGCCAGGTATGCGCGAGGACATGGGTTCAAGCCCCAGCACCACGTAGACAGCAAAGTGTCAGAGCAGTTAAAGTCGCGTGAAAAACTAAATAGAATTGATTCTTTTTCTCTCTCTCGCTGTCCCTCTCTCTTTTTTTCTTATTAAAGAGAGAGGGACAGTGAGAGAGAAAGAAAGACAGAATCAATTTTATTTAGTTTTTCATGGACTTTTGTTGCTTGGACACTTCATTGTGTACGTGGTGCTAGGGTTTGAACCCGTGTAACTGCTGAGCCACCGCTCCAGCCCTGTCCGTCTCTCTCTCTCTCTCTCTCTCTCTCTCTCTTTTTTAAAGAGAGAGGGATAGTGAGAGAGAGATAGAAAGATAGAATCAAATTTTATTTAGTTTCTCATGTGACCTTTGTTGCTCCAACACTTCGTTGTGTACGTGGGGCTGGGGTTCAAACCCAGGTCCTCGCGCATGCCAGGCAAGCGCTGTAACCGCCGAGCCTCCGCTCCAGCTCCCCTGACTCCCATCTTGAAAAGCAAAGCAAAACAAAAGCAGAAGAAATGACTTACTAGCAGAAGATGAAATAGTTCCACTGCTTTTGCTTCCTCCTCTGGGCACAATAACCGCGACAGCTCCTGCACCTGCTGAGGACCAAGCGAGAGGATGCGTCCGAAGGGTTCGGCTCAGGCTGGGACACGGGACTGAGCCTCGGCTGCCCCGGTGATGAGGAAGGTGGTAAATGTGGATGTGCTTGGAAAAGTCTAAGAAGATGGTTACCGTGATAACCACGTTTGTGTAGCGCCGCAGAGACCGTTGGGACACTCACATTTTATTTTATTTATTTATTTATTTATTTATTTAAAGAGAGAGGGACAATAAGAGAGAGAGAATCGATTTTATTGAGTTTTTCACGTGGCCGTCATTGCTCTGACACTTTGTTGTGTGTGTGGCGCCGGGGTTTGAACCTGCATCCTCGCGCATGCCAGGCAAGCGCCGTAACTGTTGAGCCACCGCTCCAGCCCTACACTCGCATTTTAGTCAGCTTTTCATCACTGCGACCAAAATACCTGACAAGAACAACGGAGAGGAAGAAGACTTATTTGGACTCCCGGTTTCAGAGGTCTGAGTTCAGGGTCGGCTGACTCCATTGCTCTGGGCCTGAGGTACCCAGGCAGCACATCCTGGTGTGGTAGAGCAGAGCTGCTCAGCTCCTGACTGTGGGGAATCCGAGAAAGCCAGGAAAAGGCCAGGGACAAGATACAGTCCCCAGCTGGGCGCAGGGGTACATGCCTGTAACCCCGACAGCAACTCAAGAGGCTAAGAGAGGAGGATTGCTGTTCAAGGCCAGCCTTAGCAACTCAGCGAGGCCATGAGCAACTTAGCAAGACCCTGTCTCAAAAAAAAAAAAAATTAAAAAGCTGTGGATGTGGCTAAGTGGCCAAGCAACCCTGGGTTAAATTCCCTGTACTAAGAAAAAAAAAGATATAGTCCCCAAGGGCACACCCCTGGTGACCTATTTCCTCCAATGATGCCACACCTACCTGCAGTTTCCACCTCCTCTGGTAATCCAAATTCTGAATCTATCAAATGGATTAGTCACTGATGAGGTCAGAGGCCCTGTGATCCAACCTCTTCCCAAAACTCTACCTCTGGACTTGGAGGCAGTGGGGAGCAAGCCTTGGGGAACATTCCAGCTCCACTCCATAGCAACTGCCTTTTCAAAGGGCGTCTGAACACATCTGGGCCCCACAGCAATCTCCTGGGTGGAGGTTTTTATCCATCCCCATTTAGCTGATGGGAAAGAGCTCAGAGCGACTTGTTAAAACCCGCCAGCTTGGAAGTAGCAGGGCACAGCCTCAGATAAGGCTTCTCTGACTCCTCCCCCAGCCCCTGTGCTTTTTCTCTGGCCTTGAAGCTCTCTGGGCTAACAAACTCCAACAAAAATCAAGAGCCGTCAATCCCCAGCACCAAGAGAAAAGGAAAAAAAAAAGGGGCCAGACTCTGGCCCTCTCAAGCCTCCAGTTCCCTTTGTTGCTTGGGGACACCTCTTTTTCCTCCTTCCTCATCTGTGTGGCAGGGATTAATAACCCTCCAGAGATTAAAAAAAAAACAAACCAAGATCAGCTCCTGCATGTTTGCTGCAGACCAGCCCCGCGCGGAGCCAGCTACGTGCGTTCCGATTCCATGCTGGCAGCAGTCCCAGCGATGAGTCTAATTATCATCCTTCTTTTACAGAAGAGGACGCTGGGGCTCAGAAAGGTTAAACGATTGGCCCAAAGCCACACAGCCAAGTGGGAAAGCCAGGATTCAAACCCAGATCTGCCTAGCTCTAGAGCAGAAGCTCTTGCCTATGACATTGCTGATCTAAAGGCCAACGTTTCTGCAAGGCCAGGAGAAGGCCTCCCTCCAGCTCCAAGGGCTCTTGTGATGATGTGTGGTCACCCTTGTGCCAAGCTGGGGTGGAACAGTGGGAGAAGGGGTGCCCTGACCAAAACTGCTTGAAGGCCCCTCTGCATAAGGACAAGGTCCCTGCCAACTGTCCCATAGCACACCTGGCCTGCTGGCTGGAAAGCAGCACTGTGCGGGTTCCCAGGGATTTCTCGGATCTCCACTCCGCTACTTTCCCATTTCCTCATCTACAAAACGGGGACAATGATGAAGTGTGCTTCAGAGGGCCGGGGCGTGGGTTCACCGTGCTCTTGGCACTGTGTCTGGCCCACTGTGCGCACTTAACAAGTGGCGACTGTCCTTCTCGCTGGGACCATGAGTGCTCATCCCACACCCGGGTGCAGTGCAACAGATCAGGGGTGACTGACCTTCCCTCTCATTCTTTGTCCTTGAATGCAGCCCTCCCTCTGGTCTCAGTTAGGGAGGCCCAGCTAGCTGCCTTCCTCCCAGCGAGACCCCACCTAACAGCTTCAGGTGCTGGAGCAGGGCCACAGGGCATCCCAGAAAGCCAACGACAGGGCCTGCCACGGTCTGTCCCTGCTCCTTGCAGCAGAGCCAGGGGGAGCCAGGGAAGATGGAGGGTCTGTCCCTGCTCCCTGCAGCAGAGCCAGGGGGAGCCAGGGAAGACGGAGGCTCCCCCGGGAGCAGTGCTCTGCCCCTGTTCCTTTGTGCTCATTCCGCCTCCACCAGGAACCCCGCAAGGGCCTCTGTTTTCCAGCTTCCCCTGGGCCTCACTGGGCAGCGAGCAGGGAGGGTGGGGCCTGCCTCCTCTTTCCCCAGGCCTGGCTCTGCTGAGGTCTCAGTGTGGGGCTTTGATCATGGGGGCATTGATTTAGGGGATGCAAATGAGAAGGCCGAGGAAGACAGGGTGTCCTCCACAGCCAGCAGACAGGGCTCCGAGAATTCCCATGAGCCTCGCTGCAGCTGCTTCGCCAGAGCCAGGGCGGAGGCCTAGCGGGGCCTGTAAAAGGCAGCGAGACGCTGGCCCTGCCCTGCACCAGGCCATGGGAGACAGGGACAACCTATTGCCCCCCAGGAGAGACAAGGAGAGCCACCTAGCAGCCTATGAATCCCACTCCCACCCTGGCCCCTGGCAGCACAGGCCCAGCAGCCGCTGTGACGGGGAGAATTCAGATCGTCTGGGCTGCAGGCTGAAGGCTCAGACTGTCCCTGCTGATCTGCAGTAAGGCCAGGGAGCTGGAGGAAGAGGAGGGGCTCGGGGGAGGCTCTGCCTGGTCTCAGCCTCCAGGCCAGAGCAGGGCACCTTTTGTGCAAGGAGGCAAATGTGGGCAGGAGGCAAACAAGAGCCTGTCCCCAGGGCCATGGAGACACAAAGCCACCAGGCCCGCGTGCTGACAAGGACAGAGAGAGAAGGCACAGGAGATCTGGTCACGTGCAGACCTGACCTGACCACTGCACCGGGGATGGAGAGGTTGCTGCACGGAGGGTCAGTTCTCCAAATGTTACCAGACCTGCCCCAGGGCTCCAGTAGTCCCCACCTGTGTGCAAGTCACCCATGTTGCAGAAAACAAAGCACCTGGGCCCCAGGCACCTGAATCACCACCTCCCTATGAAACCATCTGCCTAGGCCCCCATCAGTTGCCACAGTGTTCAGGCTCATAGAAAGTTCTGGATGCCTCACCCCTGCAGCTGGAAGCAGAGGCTCTTCCTGCCCTCTTCTTGCCCCTGTCCCGGGTGCTGGCTCTCAACAGGCCCATCCCCGAGGTGCCCCACAGCTGCCCTCTGGACGGGGGAAGAGGAAGCGGATGTTAGTCGTTCATCTTTGCTAATTCGGAAAGGAGCATGAATGGCAGGGCTGGGTGCCCAGCTCTGCAGAGGGTGCAGCTGAAGGCCAATTAGCGCTATCAGCGCATTTACTCTTTGTCTCCGTGGCGCATTAACTGCGGCTCTGGCAATTAACACAGTTATAGGTTCTCTTTCTTTCTCTTCTGGCAGGCCTTAAGCCACATGCCTCGGCCAGAGTTGGGCTGATGGCATGGGGAGAAAGGTCTACTGGGGAGAAGGCCCCTGTTCTGGGTGCAATTGGGTCTCTCCAAAATGCATATGTTGAAGTCCTGACTCCAGGCCCCCAGGGTGTGATCTTACTTGGGGACAGCATCTTACAGAAGTGAACAAGTTAGGATGGGCCCAATCCGGTGTGACAGGAGCACTTATAAGAAGAGAAGGTTAGGTACAGATGCACACAGCAGATGACATCTAAAGCGGCTTGGGGAGAAGATGGCCATCTAAGAGAGAGCCTGGACCAGCTTCTCCCTCATGGCCTCCACATCAGGCCTCCAGCCTCCAGAGCTGGGAGATAGCACATTCTGTCCTGCCAGCAGCCTTTGGCAACAGCAGCCCTGGACACTGCTAGAGCCACCTCTGCCCCCGACAGAGTCTGCCAGGTAGGATAGGAAGGCGAGGGGCAGGAAGGGGTCACCGTTGGCCTGTTTAGAAGTCACAGAAGGACTGGCCACGAAGCAGCTGTTCTCCAGCACCCTCCCACTGGGCTCCCCACACCAGGGCCTATCCTCTCCTGTCCCCTCTGTTCTCCTGGGCTTGGGGACTTTCTCTTCCCTGCAGTCTGACTGACCCCCCTAGCTAGTGACCTGGCTCAGCCAATCCTGGACTCACCACTTCCTGTCCCTTTGTCAACCTCCTCTGGTGACAGAGGATTACCTGCTTGTACGGTGAACCAGGTTAAAGCAGCTGTGATCAGCAGGATCCGTGCAATATTTTATAAGGTTCTCATCAGAGACCTTCTCTCGTTACACACTTAGCCCAAGCGTTGGGAACTCCGTGTTTTCACTTATTGTTGCTGGGTTTTGTTTTGCCTTGCTGATTTATTTATTTTTGTACTGGAGATTGAATGCAGGGGCGCTTTACCACTAAGCTAACTCCCCCCCAGCCCTTTTAAAATTTTATTTAGACACAGGATCTGGTTAACTTGCTGAGGGTCTTGCTGAGTTGCTGAGACTGGCCTCAAATTTGTGATCCTCCTGTCTCAGCCTCTCCAGCCGCTGGGATTACAGGTGTGCACCACCCATACATCAACATTTTACAGATGGGAGAACTGAGGCTCAGGAAAGTCATGCGACCCTTAAGGAGCTGAGCTCAGACTCAAACCAGCACTTCTGGTGATTTATCTAGAACTCTCTCACCACTGCGGCTGCTCTCTGGGTGTGTTCCACGGAGCAGCTGAACAACTCCCGAGTTCTGCAGCCAGATAGCTGCAGGAAATGGCCGTCTTCACTGCGGGACTTCCCAGAGCCCTCCCTGTAGCCAATTCCAAGAGTGAATACACCATGCAGCATTTCCCAGGCTTTTCCCTCTTGCAAGACACCTGCAGTTATAGGAGGGGCTACGTGACACCACGGTCCCACCTGAGGATGGGAATGAAGAAAGCTCTGATTTTACGTGTTCGTTTATTTATTTATTTATTTATTTAATTTTGAGACCAGGTCTCACTGAGGTGCTTAGGGCCTCACTATGTTGCCCACACTAGCCTCTAATTTGTGATCCTCCTGCCTTAGTCTCCCAAGTAGCTAGGATTCCCAGTGCTCACTACAGCAGCTGGCTATGAAAACTCTGTTTTTTTTTTTTTTAAGGGAGAAGGACAGTGAGAGACAGAGAGAGAAAGAGAGAGAGAATCGATTTTTATTGATTTTTTCACATGGCTTTCGTTGCTCTG